>CATIWK010260773.1:0-19476 GCA_949634005.1 Mallotus japonicus
TTTCTATTCACTGAAGATCTTTCTTTGAAAATCCCTGATGCATTCTTTAAAGGGATCAGGAAACTCAAAGCATTAGATATTACTGGGACATGTTTTGAGTCTCTACCTTCATCACTTAGTTTCCTAACAAACCTTCATGCCCTGTGTTTGCATCGGGGTCAGTTGAGCAATGTAACTATTATTGGAGAGCTGAAGCAACTACAAATCCTGAGTTTCGCCGACTCTTATATTGTTGAGTTGCCAAGAGAAATAGAGAAATTGACTAGACTGAAGTTGCTAGATTTGAGCAATTGTTCCAAGCTCAAAGTTATTCCTGGAAATGTGTTATCAAAGCTAACCTTGTTGGAAGCACTGTATATGAAAAACAGTTTTGTAGAGTGGAAGTCAGACGGAAATGCAAGCCTTATTGAGTTGGAACAGTTGTCTGGCTTGACGACTTTGGAAATGCAAGTTCTAGATGCTAAGATAATGCCAAAGTCTCTGTTCTTAAATCTCACCGAGTTGAAAAATTACAGAATAGTGATTGGAGAAGCATGGGACTGGACTGTGAACAATGAATCCTCAAGAACATTGAAGCTCAGGTTCAAGACAAGCATTCATTCGGAGCATGGGATTAAAAGGTTGTTGAAGGAAACTGAAGATTTGTATTTAGATGAAGTGAGGGGAATCGAAAATTTGCTGTATGATCTTGATGGGGATGGCTTTCCACAATTGAAGCATCTCCACGTCCAAAATGATGTTGTGATTCAGCATATGATCCATTCAACAGAGTGGTCATCATGGCCTCCTGCCTTTCCCATGCTACACTCCTTGTTTCTTAAAAATCTAATGAATTTGGAGGATATTTGTCAGGGGCAACTGGCAGCAGACTCTTTTGGCAAACTAAAAGTTTTAGAAGTCCAAAATTGTGAGAGTCTAATAACTCTCTTCTCAATTACTGGGAGTAGGGAGGAAGATGTTGTGGATGTTGTTGAGTTGACTCAGCTGTGCTCCTTGACACTGAGCAATCTACCGCAGCTCAGAAGCTTTTGCAAGGAAAAGGAAACTGAAGGGAGACACAAGCAAGTGACAGTTGATCAGTTAGCAATAGAGGGTGAGGTTGGCGCTTCATTTTCACTTTTTAACAGACTGGTACGTTTACACATTTTGTTAAATTTATTAATTGCTTACTTTTAACTTTATTTTCTTTAACACATTTTGCATCTTTGATCAAAAGACAAATCAGCCTTAAAATTTGCACCTTTTTTATAAAAAAGAAAATTTTCAAGAAATAAATTAAGGTATATAATTTTTTCCTTAAAATTTACATCTTTAACAATTCAGCCTTATTTTTCCAGAATTGAGCACAAAAATGATTTTCATAGGGATTGAACTTTGATAATTCATCCGGCAAAACATTTGAAAAACTAAAAAGAAAAAGAAATTCTATCATAATTTGTCTCTCTTTTATGCGATAAACAAAAAAATTATTCTATCATAATTTATTTATGTTAGTTTGTGAGGTTTAACGTTTTTTGAAAGATATTATTTTTATAAATTTCTTAATGTTTAAGCAGAATTTCTATATTGAAAATAAAAAAGAATTTATCTAGAAATTAAATATCATAGTTTGTTATTTAGAAATTCAATGGAAGTAGCTTTTTATTTTACGAAATTCTTAATAAAATTTATCAAATATTAATTAATACATTTATATATAGAGAGACTTCAATTCAAACTATTTAGCCTTTTTTTTGTTTTTTAATTACTATTTTATTTTTATGAATCATTTATACAATTGTTTAGTCACTTGTACAATTAAACATCATCAAAATCAATTTATATTTAAGATCGACATACACACATGTCCCTCAAAGACCTCAAAACAAACATAAACCATTTATCTCTAATGATAATAGTAATATTAACAGTAATTAATAGTAGAGTGTTTCTTTAGGGAAATTTTAGGGTGACTTTAATTTTTATTTACTTTATTTTTATTACGATTAGATGAGTGTATATTAAATTATTTAATGGTATATATATATATACCACACAAAATAGTAAGACAAAATTCATTTTTAATTTTTTAAATTTTAAAATTTTTTTGGATCAAGTTTTTAAATTTTAATTATGTCGCATCAAACTCTCTTTTTTTTTATGCATATTAAGAATTTTTTTAAATATTTTTTCTCTAAATTTATTTTAAGATATTAAATGGCTATAATTTTAAAAGTTTTTTTTTTATCGTTTTGATGTAGTTAAATAATAAATTAAAATTAAAAGTATGTTATACGTTTTTATTAAATAATAGTTTAATTAATTAGAAAATAATGTTTCTATTTTTATTTAAATGCAATAGTTTAAAAATAAAAGATTTTTATTTCAAATTAATAAAAAGCAAAATATTTTGTTATTAATAGGTAGAAAATATTTTAATAATAACTAAATATATTGAAAATTCATAATTATTATTTAATTTTTTAAATATATTATAAATTTAATGAAACATATTAGTAAGTCTGAAAGATTAATTTTTAAAAATATTTTCTATATTCTATGATGTTTGATGTGTTTTAAGAAAGCTGACAAAGTATAAGGAGATATTAATTAAATACTGAGCATTGAACGTAATATTAGAATTTTCTTGGAGATCTCTCTTTTGATCCTTGGGTATTGGATATGGACCCTTTAATCCCTATCAATGAGAGTCATAAAAAATTAATATGTAAAATCTATTTTCAAGCCCTTAATTTTCTAAGTTTTATTGTATTAAATCTTTAAACTTTAATTGTATTCTATTAAACCCTCACATTAAAAGACTTACTTTAAATATTTGGTCCCTAAACTTATAACAAAAGATCAAATTATTAAAATTTAAAGTTTTTTTTTATCATTTTAATACAATTAAACAACAACCTATAAATATGTTGTATGTTTTTCATTAAATAATCATTTAATAATTAAATGAATTTAAAACTATTATTTTTATTTTTATTTAAACATATTAGTTTAAAGGTAAAAATATCTCTTAGTTAAAATTAGTAAATTTTATTATTTTATATTAATAGGTAAATTATTTATTATTGATTATTTTATCATTTTATCATTGATAATTATTATTTGATAACGTATAATGTAAACATATTAAAATTTCATAAAATATTAAATTTTAAATATGAATATTTAAAAAGAATATATTTTTTATACTTTACTATATTTGGTATGCTTAATAAAGTTAATAAAGTATAAGTAAATTCTAATCAAGTATAAAATGTCCAATATAATGGTACAATTTTACTTCATGAAGTGAAAATCTTGATTTTGGTATCTTTCTTGCGATTTTAAGTATTGAATATAAACTTTTTGATCTTTATTAGTGGGAGTCCGTAAAAAATAAGTATGATTGCCTACAATATTAAATAATTATAAATTACTATAAAAAATACCAACAAGTATAAAAATAATTGAAAAATCAAATTTGGCTTACTATTAACTAATTTTTTAAGCATGCCTAATATCAAAAATATAAAAAAATATATTTTCAATATTATTTTTAATATTTTAAATAAATTTTTAAACAAAAATAGACTTTTCACTATTTTCAATTATTATTAAAAATATACTTTAACATAAAAAAATAATTGAAGTTTTTATAAATTGAAAATAAAAATATATATATTTCTCTTTAAATGCATTAAAAGAATAAAATATTAATTTTTAATTGATTGAACTATTTTTAATAAAAATTATATAATGCCTTTTGTATTGGTATCCAATTGAACTAAATTGACAAAAAAAAAAAAATTAAAATGCAGCAATTTAACTAATGAACACAAGTTTAGGGATGAAAAATTTTTAAAGGGTCCTTAATGTATAAAAGTACGAGAGTTTAATACAACACAACAATTAAAATTTAAGAGTTCGACATATAATAAAACTTTTAATTACCAAATAAATATGGTTGGCCATAGTTTGTAGTAAAAATATCAACACTAACAACTACATGCTAAGTATATTTACACTAAAAATACCAATTAGTATAAAAATAATTGAATAATCAATTTCGGCTCACTCTTTACCAATTGTTTAAAGTAGCAAATATCAAAAAATACAAAAATATTGTTAATACTATCTTTTAAAAATTTAATTCTTTTGTTAAAATTCTAATATTTAAAAATATTTTTTTTTTGAACAACAACTATACTTTTGCTATATTTAATTATTATCAAAACACTCCTTAACATTAAAAATAAGATAATTTTTTTTATTGATTGGAAAGGAAAAGTAGTTTTACCTTTAAATGCATTTAAATAAGAATGAGAATAAAAATATAAACATAAAATTTTAATCAGTTGAATTATTCTTAATTAAATTTGTGTAGTATGTTCTTAAAATATTTAATTGGATTAAATTTTAGTTTATTAAATATTATTATTTTTGCTCAAAGATAAGCCATACCGAAAATTATAATTGTGATTTTACTATCTTTTAGAATACATTATTTTAGAATCTATCATGGAAATTCACATGGTGTAGGTTTCTCTCCCCAACTTGGAGGATCTGAAAATATACTCAATTTGTTGTGAAAAGATATGGCAAGACCATCTCTCCGCAACATCTTCCAACTTAACAAGTTTTATTGTCTGGAGATGCCATAATTTGAAACATTTATTTACCACTTTAATTGCTAAGAGTCTTTTGCACATCAAAAAACTTGAGATATACGACTGTAGTTCCATGGTAGAGATAATAATGCTCACAGAGGAATCTCTAGAAGAAGAAGCAACAGAGGGAATGCCTAAGATACAGCTCTTCCTAAGCTAGACATCATGAGACTTCAATATCTTCCCAAGTTGATTAGATTCTGCACTACTTGGCGTCCAATTGAATTTCAGTCTCTTAGAGAATTGGAGATAGATTCATGCCCTGCCTTGATGACCTTTGTACACTATTGTACAAAGCGTGATGATAGTAAGATGGACAGTGGAGAAGCCGAACAAGTTAACCCCAACTTTGAAATTCAATCTCTCTTTGATGGAATGGTGAGCCATTCATTTATTTATTTATTCAACTATAAATTTTAAAATTTCATGGAAAGACTAATTTTAGTTTGACACTGCATTTTGTCTTTTCAGGTCGAATTCTCTAACTTGGAGAAAATGATTCTTGACTCTATGGATAACTTGAAAAGTACATGGCACAGTCAACTCGCACCTCATTCCTTTTGCAAACTAAAATCCTTGACTATTCAATTTTGCCCAAAACTATTAACTGTTTTTCCACAGAAAGTGTTGCCAAGATTCCATACATTGGAGAAGTTGGACCTTTTGCGTTGTTATTCATTGCAAGAGATATTTCAAATCCCAGAGGCAGAGGTAAATGATGCGGTGGCGTTTCAGTTGAGAGAACTAAGAATATGCCGTCTTGACAAACTGAAATTAATATGGAGTAAGGATCCACAAACAGCTTTTACTTTTCAAGAACTGAAATCCATTCATGTTGAAGATTGTGAGGTTCTAAAAAATATCTGTCCAGCCTCTATAGCCAGAGGAGGTCTTTTTCAACTTCAGCAATTAGAAATCAGCAGATGTGGTGGGGTAGAGGAGATTGTCGCGAAAACTGGAGAAGATCAGAGCAGCCTTATTTTAAATTTCCTGAGCTGACATTTCTGATACTTGCTGAGCTACCGGAAATGAAGAGTTTGTATGGAGGGAGGTATAGAGCCGAGTGGCCAAAGTTGAAATGTTTGGATGTGAATGGCTGTAACAAAGCAATGAAATTTGGCTACCATGAAGAAGAAGGAGATGATGGAGAGGGCCAATTATGCAACATTCCATCTCAACCCCTCTTTATGTTGGAAAAGGTATGAATGAGTCTCTTCTTTTGATGGGTAAAAGGAAATCTAAAAGAACATCTTCAACATCATCAAAATAATATATCTCCAGTAAGAAAATTTATAAAAATCAAAATTAAAAAAAAAAAGAAAATTTATGCAAATTAATCAATTTTAGCTTTTTTTTTTGAAAAAAATTGATTGCTTTTAATGTGAAATTTTCAATTTTAGGCAATAACTTCAAATTGACAAAAAAAAAAAAAAATTCCAAGCCTTTATCATAAAATTTTATTTTTACACCTGATTCTAAATTATAATTGTTCTTAAAAAATAATATTATCATTTTCTTTTTATCTTTTTTCACTCTTTTCAGCTATCGATCCTTTCCTACTCCTTTATTCCCTGGACCTTTTTTTATTTTAAAATTTTAGAAAATAATAAATTGTTTTTTAATTTTATATAAAGAAAAAAATTTAAAACCACTACTAATTTTTAAAATTTTATTTTATTTAATATTTGGCTAGACCAAAGACTTCATGTATAATTTTGATTTTTTCATTCAATTGCAATATTAACTAGTTAAAATAGAAACAAATGTAAAATATTGAGAAATTAATTCTAGAAATTATTAAAATTTGATTTTTTTTTTTTATTATTAGACTAAAACATACTAAATTTTCACAGTTTCTTCTATTTATAGTTCTCATGCATTTATTTTGTTCTCTTTTTGTTGAACAAATTTATCTTATAAACTTTCTTTATACACATTATCAAAAAGATATAAAAACTTAACGTAAGACAAATGAAAGTATCGTAGAGTAATAAAACAAATTAAAATAAGTGTAAGATGAAGGTTTAATAAAATAAAATATAAAAGCTTAGAACCAAATAATGAGTGTTTTTTATTTGAATATTTTTTTTCCTTTTTCTTCTGTTTAAGGGCAATCACAACTTGGAGGAATTGACAGTAGAGCATAAGGATCTATTGAGGTTACAGCGTGCCCAATTTCCTACGGAGTATTACTTTTTCAAGCTAAAAGTACTTAAGCTGCTAGCCTTAAGGGACCAAACGCATCTACTTGGCTTCCTCAAAACACCGTACAATTTGGAGAAACTAATTGTTCACAAAACTTTATTAGAAGAAGAGCTCCTTTCAGAGGAAAACTTTTCAACTCTTGTACGGCTAAAACATTTGGAGATATCCAGTTGTTATTATTTAAAGCACATATGGAAGGCAGATGCTAGAGTGAAACCACTTATGCAGAAAAAGCATACCATCTTCCAAAATTTAGCAACTCTTGAAGTGAGTTCATGTCCAAAGTTGAAAAGCTTGATGACAGTTTCAACAGCAAAAGCTATGGTGCAACTCAGCACACTGAGAGTGTTCGATTGCAAGATGATGACTCAAGTGGTGGAAAATGGTGGAGAATATCATTCAGAGGATGAGATTATTACTTTCGGAAAATTGAGAACTTTGAAACTTCAATATTTAAGTAATCTCTCTAGCTTTTGCTCAGGGAATCATGACTTCAATTTACCAGTCTTAGAAGATGTACTTGTTCACGGATGTCCTCAGATGAAGATTTTCTCCTATGGAGTCTCAAGCACGCCAAAGCTACGATCAATAAAAAATTCCCAATATTCAGATAAACAGTTATGGGAGGGAAACCTTAATGCAACTATCGCATCTCTCTTGATGGAACAAGTGCGTATGAATTAATTTTTCTAATTATTTTATTTCAACTGTTTCATGACAATTTGACAACATTTTTATTTATAGAACTTTTGACTAATCCTATATTTTGGGATTTAAAGATTGGTGTGCGTTTCCAACTGTCGGAGCATCCGGAGCTCCGAAACATTTGGCATGACCAACACCTGGAGAGGCGCTTCCACAATGTACAAGAACTCATAGTGGACAACTGTGAAGTTTTCACAAAAGCCGTATCATCCCATCTACTGCAGTCTTTGAACCAGTTAACAAACTTAGAGGTGACAAAATCTGGGTCAATAGAAGAAGTATTTGACTTGGAAGGATTGACTATAAATGAAGGGCATGTTGAGCTGCTGCCCCGACTAAGTGCATTGCACTTAAGTAATCTACCAATGTTGAGGCGTTTATGGAACAAGGATCCTAAGAAAATTTTGGACTTGAGGAACCTTAAGCTGCTGGAAGTTGATAATTGTAGTGGTTTGAAGTACGTATTTACTCAGACAGAGGCAACATTCCTTGTACAACTCCAAGAGGTAAAGCTTAAAAATTGTCACATGATGAAAGGAATAATAAAAAAGGACGACGTAGAGGCATGTCACACCATTTTACCTTCACTGAAATCTGTAGAACTTGAATGTTTGCCAAACTTTTCGAGTTTCTACCCAAAAGGTGGTAACTTGCTGGAATGTCCAGCATTGAAAAAGATCGGTATATATGACTGTCCAAAAATCATAACAACGGAACAAGCTCCCGGACCAAAGACGGATGATGAATGGGAGCAAAAACTTCAGGTTAACAGAATACCCCTTTTCAGCCATAAGGTAAGTTTATGAATTCCTCTCTCCCATCTTAAATCTCTGCAAAATAAGGAAAGTACTATAATAAAGTGATAACTGCTGGAGTGTAATTTACTTCTAATAGGAAAAGTAAAAATTTTAATTTAATAGGAAAGTGTTATAATAAACTACTGTTTATATAAGCTCTATACAATAAATCAACAACTATTGGGATTAACTGACAGAGAGTTGTTCTCGTTTACACTAGATCTTGAGTTCAAGTCTCAATGTATATAATCATGTTAAATTAATTATTGAGAGACTTTTGTCGTCCTTATGGTTCAACCATATGATCAAAACCGATTTTACAGTCCTTATTGGGAGACTTTTGCCGTCCCATCAAATTTCAATAGATTTTGGATACTGGTGGTTAGACCAAAAAAAAGTTTTATACAATAATATAATAGGTCAAATGCACAAGAGAGTACTGAACTTTGACTTTATTTCAATTCAGTTACCAAATTTTAATTTGTATTTTTGAGATATCAAACATCTATTTAGTTTCACAACAACTACTTAAAAAAATTTTAGTCCTTAAATAATTTAGAATTACCAATTTAGTCCAAAATTTAAATTTTTTACAAATAAATTCATATTTTCTATATATCTATAGGAAATAAGAAAAATTTTGAAGATCATTTTGAGGGGTGATTCTACCAAATAAGAGCTGACTCACCCTAAATTGATGTCAGAACAAGTAGATTTTTTAAATTCTTTGAAATTTGTGCACTAAATTTTGAAGGATTAAAAGGCTTTAGAAAAATTTGAAGGACTAAAAATTTTTAACTGTGCTCTTTTTGAAACTAAGTTAAAATTGGGTCACTAAAAAGAACAAATTAAAATTTGGTATTCAAACTGCAACAAAATGAATGAACATTAATCTGATAGTCTTTTTGTTTTTTTTTTTTTTTTTTTTGATAAGTTGGGAGGTTATATAATCTGATAATCTTTTTAGCTAATTTGCTACTTCAATAAATGCTTATGTATTAATTAATGAAATAGGTGCTTTCCAATTTGGAAGAGCTGTCATTAGACAGCAAGTCCGCCAGAATGATGCTAGAATGTGAATTTTCGTCAGAGTTCTTCTCCAAAATAAAAGTTGTTATGTTTCGCTTCTTTACATCCAAATCAGGTTTTTCTCTCTTTGGGTTCCTTCAAAAGTTACCAAATCTCGAAAAGCTTGTCGTCGAAATTTCTGCTCTCCAAGAGCTATTTGTATTCGAAGGACCCAGTGGTGGTGACCAGGAAAATGCCATGATACTACCTCTCCCTCGGGTAAGAGCTCTAAAGCTAGATGGTGTTAATGATTTGAAGATTATCTGGAAGACTTCCTCCCTACTACTACAGAGCCCATTATTTGAATATCTTGAGACATTGGAAGTGAGGTCTTGTGAAGATTTGATTGATTTAGCACCATCTTCTGCTTCTTTCCAAAATTTGACCACTCTAAAAGTATATAAAAGCAATGGATTGAAAAACTTGTTCACACCATCAGTGGCCAAAAGTTTAGTGCAACTTGCGACGTTGACAGCAAAATCTTGTGTTTCCTTGACAGAAATAGTAGCAAGTGAACAGAGCGGAATAATAGATGAGATTGTCTTTAGCAAATTGAGAAAATTAAAACTTAAGGATCTACAAAGCCTCATAAGCTTCTGCTCCGGTAGTTACACCTTCCATTTCCCATCTTTAGAAGAAGTGGAAGTGTCAGGTTGTCCCAATTTGAGGATATTTTGTCCGGGAGTCTTAAGAACATCGAAGCTGGACAATGTAAAATTTCGATGGAGACACTATTGGGGATTTCATCGGGGAAGCGATCTCAATGCCACAATCCATCAATTGCACAAGAACATGGTAATTTGTTTGCTTATATTCTTGTTAGATTACTTTTATTAATTTATTTTCTCCATTAATTTTCAATTTTTAATTAGGTTGGATTCCGATGCCTCCAAGAGATAAAACTGTCAAAATTTCCTATGCTGAAAGAAAACTGGCATCGACAATTTCCATTTAACAACTTGTCGTTCTACCAATGGCTAAACTCTTCTAAATTACCTACATTAGTGGTGGATGAGTGTGCATCATTCTCAAATGCCATACCATCAAATCGACTGCCATATTTGAAGAGGTTGAGTGTTCTGGTTGTAGAAAAATGTGATTCATTAGTAGAAGTGTTTGATATGAAAGGGCTAAATGCTGAGGAAGCTGATGATGTGCCAATGATCGAGTTAAAGGAACTGCATTTGATCGATCTCCCTATGTTGAGGCATGTGTGGAACAAGGATCCTCATGGAATTTTGAGTTTTAAGAATCTAACATTGCTCAAACTTCAAAATTGCAGTGAATTGACCCATATATTCACCCATTCTGTAGCTTTGGGTCTTGAAAATCTTCAACAAATGGAAATAAAAGGATGTCCTTCGGTGGAACAGATCATAATGATTGGAGACGATGAAATGGCTATATGGGAGGATCATAAGACCATATTTCCTTCATTAGAGTCCTTGCGTCTGGAGGGTTTGCCTAGTTTGTTGAGTTTCTATTCTGCAAACGGTGTTCTCAAGTGCCCATACTTGAAAAAAATCGATTTTATTGACTGCCCAAACATGAATTTATTTTCTTCAACCCAACAATATTCAAGCATTATTATTGACACAAAGGAAGAAGCACTTGGCGAGGATGTTCTTCTTTCACCACTTTTTTGCTGCAAGGTTAGTTAAATTTATCATCATCTTTATTTTACAATCCTGAGATGCGTGTTTTTCTTCACATGCAGTTTTAGTTGATCAATTTTTGAAGAAGATATTTATCTCTATTCCGTTGGTCCATTTTATTTAGTTAGCCAATTATATGAAAGTAATGATGATTCTTGATCAATTGATCAAAGGCTATTTCAACTAAAATTCAATTTCACATAATTTGCATTAAATAATAGTTCATTTGTTTGCCTAGGTTGCAATCCCAAGCTTGGAAGAACTGCGAGTGGAATGGAACACCATGAAGAATATCTCATGGAATGAAAAATTTCAAGTGGAGTTCCTTTGCGGACTAAAAGCTCTTGAGCTCAGATGCTTTCCCGGTGAATTCCCACTTTTTGAATCTAATTTCCTTCAAAAATTTCCCAATCTGGAGATCAGATTTGTTGCCAGTGATTCATTTTTCAGAGGAATTAGTGAGAAAGAACATCCCACATCACTTCTTCCACCGTTGAAAGTTTTAGTATTTTCTTCATCAGTATCATCATTCCAAAATCTAACAGCCTTGGAAGTATCAAAGTGTCATGGTTTGATAAATCTGATGACTGCTTCAGCTGCTACAAGTCTTGTTCAACTCAAAAGAATGGATATAAAGGATTGCGAAATGATGCAACAAGTTATGGCAATGACTGAAGAAGGAGAAGATGCAGTAGAAGATCATGAGATTGAATTTGGCAAATTAACATTTTTAAGACTTGATGGTCTGCCATGCCTCACAAGCTTCTGCTCAGCTAATGTCGCCATCAATTTCCCATCTTTGGAAGAAGTAATTGTCAGAGAATGCCCCAAGATGAAGACATTTGCTAAAGAAGTCTTAAGCGGGTCAAAGCTTTGGCGAGTTCAAACAGGAAAACACAAATATGAATGGGAATGGGAAGGCAGTCTTAACAACACCATTCAAGCTTTATTTATGGAATGGTACATACTCATCGAACTTATAATGGGCAATGCAATAAGATTCTATTGTTTCAGATGATGACTAAAATATGAAAACAGCCATTCTTGATTTCAAAAAGACGATAAGAGAATTACAAATTATAGTGCTATATTATGATTTCAAAAAGACTTAGTTGTGCTAACGTTTTGGTTTCTGTTGCTTCCCCAGAATGCTAAAGATTAGCTAGACGGCATCTTTCATAAATACGAACTCAAGTGAGGCAGATTGCTTGCATCCCTTATTTTTCCAATTGAAGAAGGTATCCCTTATTTTATCTTATTTTTATCATTTTCATGGCTGAAATTGCCTTTTATATGTCTATAATCACTGTCTCCGATACCATAAGTTAACTCTTTAACCCTAAGTAGATGATTCAATCTTCCATTTGGTACCTGGTAGAATCTATGTGCAACTTCTTTTGGTGTTTCTTTCAGAAGAATTCATGTTGTCGCATGTTTAAGTAATTTTCTTTGTTTAGTTTTTGACTCAGCTGTCCTAACATTTTCTTCATTATTGTCAGTTTTTTTCTGAGTATTGCAGAAACTAGCTAGATCCCTCCTTTCGTATGCAAGAGCTCAACTAAGGTCAATGTTCAATGTGATTTGGAGAAATTAAGATTAGAAGACCGCATTTCATTGTTTCCCAGCCTGAGGCTTGTTGTGACAGGGCTTTTGAGCCCTATTTACTCACTTATGAATAAAATTTTGAGTCGTTCATGTGTAATCTGTCTTTGTAATGACAGTTCTTCTACACAGTGAAGACAATCCAATTTTCATCTTCTATTTTTGATATATAGTCTGCTGTATTATCAGTGTTCAATCTCTGATGTAGTTCAAATTCAACACTGTTGATGAGTTTCTATGGATCATTATATCTTTTGTTCTGTTCTCATGGTCATGTACATGATTGTCTATTGAGCAGCGTTAATAAATATCAATGTATGAAACTTAATGTACATGATTTTGAATATTGGCAAGGAATTTGAATCCTCCAAATCGTGACAAGCAATTCCAAGATCTAACTTCTATTTATTGATAACAAATCAAAACAACTGATACATCTCAGAAAATAGATTTGTTTTCCAGATAGGTACTGAATTTTACATTATAATAATATTCAAAACTAGGAATTGGCAAATCATTAGCCGGTGAATATCCTTACAAATCTTGAGACTTTTTCATCCTCTGAGATGTGTGCTTTTAGTGGCTTTTTCATCGCAACAGTAAATCCTTTCTTCTCAGACAGGTCTGTGTCATCTCTAGCAACAGCCATCCACTTAAAGTTCCAAACCAAATTAGCCACAGAATGCTCCAAATGAAGCATTGCCAAACCATATCCAGGACAAATCCTTCTCCCTACACCAAAAGGCATCATTTTCAGAGTTCTGAAGAAACTTGCTAGATGCCATCTTTCATATGCAAGAGCTCCAATAAGGTTGATTTTCAATGGCATTTGCACATTGCATCTCAAATTTCTACAATTGACTGTGAAGGGGCTTTTTTTAATCCCCTTTGCTTATTTGTATGACTGATGATGTTGTTAAATTAATTATTGGAGCCAATTAGCGAATTCAAGCTTGTTATAGTTAAAATCCCTTAACTGTGTTAAAGGAAGTTGAGCACAAAATCTGCTGTCAACCTTGTCAAATATTGAAGATTGATATGTAATTATTTGTTTCCTTATTTGTAAATAATTAAGGGGAAGCCAAGGCCATGCTATTTGGTTTAAAGATTGTGCTGGATTCAGGCTTTCGGCAAGTTGTAGTTGAATCAGATTGCTCATCCTTAATTTCCCAACTTCAGGAGAGGAATGCAGGTCTCTCCTCAAATTATCTGCTGCTGGAAGATATTTTAAAGCTGTCTTCACATTTTGATTTTGTCTCTTTTTAATCACGTGCCTAGACTAGGGAATTTGGTTGCCCATCGTCTTGCAAAACGGGCTTTACAATCTGAGAATGATTTCTTGTATTTAGATCAGGCTCCCGCTGCAATTATGCGTTTAGCATGTACTGATGTATCTCTTTCTTCTTAGTGTTTATATATTCTCTTTATCTCAAAAAAAAAAAAATTAAACATGATTAGAGCATCTCTAATATTACTCTTTATTTTAAAGAGCATCTTTTACTCAATAAAGAGCATTTTAAGGAATTTTTAAATATAAAGAGTGAAAAAATTTGTACAACTCCAATAGACTCTTGATGTTTTTAATCTTCATTTTGCTTTATCCAATAAACATTAATTCTTAATTTTTTTCTCCTTTATTTTTTACAAAATTTCCCTTTATTTAATTATTTTTTTCTTCCATTTGATGAAAGAGAAAATTATTTTCAATAAATAGATAAACATCAATTAATATTCTGCATAGGAAATTGAAATATTTTAGAGTAGAGAGTGAGGTTTGGCTCTAAAATGAAATATTCTGCATGAGAAATTGAAATATTCTACATTTAGAGAGCCAAACCAATTCTCTACTCTAAAAAAAAAAATAGAGAGTGTATTGGAGACCATTTTTTTGGTTTCACTCTTTAAAATAAAGAGCCTATTGGAGATGCTCTTATAGGCAATAGAATAGGAATCTCATATATCACCATTAGTATATATATGTGTAATCTTCGATTGCTTTGTAATAAGAAAAAAACAATTTTCATTCCAGATTATTTCTTTTCATGGTATGAGGTATCAGAGCATTGCTCTGGGTATTGAAGTAAAACACAAACATCAGACCTTAGCCAACTTTCATGGGAGACGATAAACCAAAAAGCATGGCTTCGGGAGCAAAATGGGACAATCCTAATCATCAGCTCTATATTCATCATTCAGATCAACCTGGTGCAATTCTTGTGCCTCAATCCTTGGTGGACGACAACTATAGCACATGGAGGCAATACATGACTATGGCTTTGACTGTCAAGAATAAAATTGGGCTCATAGACGATTCAATAAACAAACCAGATGAGAAGAATTCAGATGAACATCAACAGTGGAATCGATGCAATAATTTAGTTAAAACTTGGCTGCTCGGATCAATGTCTAAATAAATTACTGGCAGCATCATACATTGCAGGAGTGCTAGACAAATATGGCTGGAGTTGCAAAAGAGGCTTTCACATGTGAACGTGGTTCAATTGTTCAATTTTGAGAATGAAATTCATAACTGCGTGCAAGATAATATGTCTATAGGATCTTATTTCACAAAACTAAAGGGATTATGGGATGAGTGTGATTCGCTTTGTGTTTTCCTACATGTACTTGTGGTTCCATCAAAGAGGTGGCTGCATATTTAGAAACGCAGAAAACCATGAAGTTTCTCATGGGTCTCAATGAGTCATATACAGGTGTTCGAAGTAACACTTTGTTGCAGGATCCATTGCCTATTGTAAATAAGGCATACTCACTAGTTCTTCGTCATGAAAAACAATCAGAGGTGACAATTGGAAAGGCTCATGTACAACCAGATTCTGCTGCTTTTATTGTAAGGAACTCGAGCCGAGGGCCTATAGAAGAACAAAGGTATTTTAAGTGCAACAAAACAAACCACACCACAAAGAACTGTCATGCACACCTCAAATGTAGTTTTTGTGGATGGAAAGGGCATACGGCTGAATATTGTCGTAAGAAGAAGGCAGTAATCGAGAGTGAGCACAATGTAATAATTTCCAAAAGGAATCAAGCTACATCACATGTGATTGAAAAGAAGGAGATGAATTTCCCATTCACACCTGAAGAATGCCGACAAATACTGGACATGTTGAAGGGTAAATCTTGTTCCGCCAATCATGTTAGTACTTTCACAACTTATGAAGAGCTCTCAGGTAAAGCTTTCTCACATATCTCTAATGGAAAAAAGGAACATTTGGATCTTGGATAATGGGTGTACAGACCATATGATTTATGATCCAAAATTGCTCACATATTCAAAGCCTATCAATAATCATACTGTAGAACTACCAAATGGCTCATTAGGACAAATAACTAATATTGGCAAAGTTGTTCTATCCCCTAATCTCATTCTTGATGATGTTTTGTGTGTTCCCTATTTTCGTTTGAATTTAATTTCTATCAGCAAA
This sequence comes from Mallotus japonicus, assembly GCA_949634005.1. Classification (NCBI taxonomy): domain Eukaryota; kingdom Viridiplantae; phylum Streptophyta; class Magnoliopsida; order Malpighiales; family Euphorbiaceae; genus Mallotus; species Mallotus japonicus. Next base: position 16,122 of record CATIWK010260773.1, read on the forward strand.
TTAGTCCTTGATTCATCTTACATAACCATCTTTCTAAATAAATATTGTTTCATTCAGGACCTACATTCGGGGAAGATGATTGGGATGGGAATTGAAAGAGAGGGCCTCTACTATCTTGGTCCATGTTAGGGTCAAAATATGTATAGTTTTAGGACTTCATTTTGCATACATTTTTATAGTTTGAATAGCATTTGGGATAGAAAAGCATATAGATACACATACTTTTATATTTTTCTTATTTTTGCTAGGAAAAAGAGAAATGGAGGTGATTGGGTGATGAAAAGCATAAAAAGGGGAGTCAAGACATAGAGGATGCAGAGGAAGCCGTCTGTCGCGAGCGCAGATTAAAGCGCGATCGCGGACCTACTCTAATCCTGCCTCAAGTGAAGTTGAGTCTTCCTCGAGCGCGGTTTTATGCGCGATCACGGGTCCTTGTTTAGCCAACCTTCTGGCGCGAGCGCGTCCTTTTCATCGTAGGCCCTTCTGTTGCAATCGCGGGCTGATGCACGATCGCGGTTAGCTCGTTTCTAGCAAAAGAACATGCTAATGTGTGCGAAATTTAGAATACAAATCCAAGGGAGGTGAAAGGACATGTTCTACAAGGGCTAAAAAGGACAAAGACACGAATTACTTGCAAAGGAGGACAAATTAGTTATAAAAAACACACATGCTCTCTCAATTAGGAGAGGAGGAACCAAGGAAGAAATCAACACACAAAAGAAGAGAAGAAAGGAGAAAGAGGAGAGAAAGAAGCTGAAGGAGAGAGACTCATTTAGAGATTCAAGATCCTTTGGATAACTTCTCTTACTCTTATCCTTATTTAAATCCTTTGTGTGTAAATTGAATATTGAATATTGTTCTTGATAGCCATGAGTGGCTAAGCATTTTATGTTGTTGGGATCCATTTGATCTAAGTTCAATTAATATATTAATTCTTGTTTTATTAATTGCATATTGTGTTTGTTGAGTATTGTATTATGGCCAAATGCAATCCATATTTGAATCTATGCATTGAGAAATGGTAGATTCAATAGACCCATAAGCATTTGTTAGATCTTTCAATGACTTGAGAGAGATTGTTTAGATATAATCCTCCATAAGTTTGTTGAATGCCTTTCAATGCTAGATCTAATCTTGTTATATGATGATAATGAGAGTTTAGTTGTATAATGAGATTTGATTGATGCTTGTTAGTGAGGTTAGCTATACTCGAGAGAGATTGTTAACTCGGTTTTAGAAAGCTTGAGGTATGCATGAACACTTGAACTAATATATTGCTTGACTTAATAAAAATGTGGTGTACAACTATCCTAGCAACATGCCTTTTGTATTGATTGTTCCTTTGTCATTTTAATTCCCGCAATTCCAATTTATAGCTCATTGTTAGTTTAGTTGATTTCTTGCTTAATTAAACCATTCAGTTGCTCTAAACAAATACAATAGAGATTGATAGGTGTTTAGTCCACAATCCTTGTGGAGACGATACTCTACTTACCCTTTTATTACTTGTTCGACCTGTGCACTTACAGAATTTTACGCAACAGTCCAGTAAAGAAAGGAAAGTGCAACCATGCCCAAATTTCAGACTCATCTCTTTGGCATCAACACCTTGGGCATCCCTCAACCAAAGTAACCCCATTATTTCCTTTTTCCCATTTTAAGAATAAAACTTATAATGCAAACAAGTGTTTAGTCTGTCCATTGGCTAAACAAACAAGACTTCCTTTTCCTTCAAGTTCCATTAGTAATGCATCTTGTTTTGATTTGATTCATGTTGACATTTGGGATGGTTATAAGATAGCTTCTATTTCAGGTGTAAAATATTTTCTTACCATTATTGATGATCATAGTAGATGCACATGGGTTTACCTTTTGAAGCATAAATCAGATGCTAAAGATCTTTTGCTAAAATTCATTAACATGGCAGAAAATCAATTCAACACCAAGGTAAAAATCATTCATAGTGACAATGGTCCTGAATTCAGACTTGAAAGTTTTTATGCACAAAAGGGTATAATTCATCAAACAAGTTGTGTTAACACACCACAACAGAATGGAGTTGTCGAGTGAAAATACAGACACTTATTAAATATGGCACGAGCTCTTCTCATTCAAGCCAGTCTTCCTAATCGATTTTAAGGTGATGCTATCCTCACTTCAGCATATCTTATAAATCGAACACTCACTCCTCTTCTTCAAGGAAAGACTCCATATGAAAAATTATTTAGCAAGGTTCCTAATTATTTGCATTTACGTATCTTTGGCTATTTGTATTTTGTTTCCACTCATGCATAAAATCGTTCTAAGTTTGATCCTCGGGCTTCAAAATGCATTTTTCTTGGAATATCCATATGGGTAGAAAGGGTACTGAGTTCTTAATGTAGACCAAAAAAAGGTACTAGTTTCAAGGGATGTCACTTTCTTTGAAACCGTTTTTCCTTCTTAACAATCCGCTGCACCTCAAAATGATTTTGATGCACCATTGGTTTTATTTCCAAATAATAATTCACACTTTAACTTTGCATATGATTTTCCAACTACACCTACCACTTCCATTATACCACAAGAGTCATCTTCACTCACCATAATAGATGAATCACCAAACCTCACCATATCTACATCTGAGTATCCTTCATCACCTGTACAAGTTGTACCACCCTCATCACCATCTCATACACAATATGAAACAACTACATCCGTACCCACTCAATCACTTCGCCGTAGTAGTCGATCCACCCAAGCTCCACAATACTTGCAGGATTTCCATGTTGAAGTGGCCCTCCCTTCAAGGTCCGAACCATCATCGTCCATGAACTCGGTCAAACATTCAGGTACTGTTCATCCTCTTCATCATTTCTTATTTTATGATAACCTTTCTCCTAACCATAAAGCCTATGCCACTTAACTTACTCTTCCAAAGGAACCCACTAGTTATTCACAGGCTGTCAAAGATCCAAATTGGCGTAAAGCCATGCAACATGAGATCGCTGCATTACAGAATAATAGGACTTGGAGTTTGGTGTCATTACCATCTCATAAGAGACTAATCGGTTGCAAATGGGTATTGTAGACGGCGGGGTTTAGCGCGCACCTAAGTTTCTTGCAACCGCGACACTGTTTAAGCTCAGGGCTCTAGGGAACACACTACTATATCACAAAGACATAGCGTGGAGATGATGGAGTCGCCACCCAGGGTAATAACTGGGTCAAAATAGGAGGTGGTACTCGATTCTCTAAAAGAAAGCTAGCACCACAACCAGGAAATTCTGGATTCGGAATACTAACTTCTCTTAGTCTTGTGTTCTTTTAGAATTATCTTGTTAATTATTATTTTATCCTCTATTTACATGCAATT
>CATIWK010260796.1:0-11197 GCA_949634005.1 Mallotus japonicus
ATAAATAATTTCATTTAATATTAAATAAATATAATTTAAATTATTAAATATAATTAATTACTATTTAGCACAAAACTATAAATTATTAAATATAAATTTATCAGTTACATAATTTTTCCCAATTCCCATTTTGGATCGTATTATATTGATCCGTTCCGATAGAACCGAATTTCCGTACCGAACCGTCCCGAAATATGGAATGTTACCGGTACCGAACCGTCCCGAAATATGGGATGATACTGGAGATTTTATTTTTAAAATCCCCGAAATGTGGTACGGTTCCGAAGATTTTAAATCCCCGGATTTACCCGAACCGTGCTCACCCCTTACGCTGCACATGTATGACCAGATATAATGATTATAAATTATATTTACGGATGGTTATATTAATAATAAAAATTAATCAAAAAATTTTAAATTTCATTTATATTAACTTAAATATATAAATTGAAAATATACTCATTATTTTAGAAAAAAAAAAACTCTTTATTTTTACTACTAGGTTGTCAATCTTAGTAGCTTCCATTGTATTTGTGTTGTTTAGTTAGGTGTGGGCATGCTGGACTACGGTAAATTATATCATGGATCCCTGTTCATATAGTAATATGGACCAGAGTCTATTTACACATGAGAATATGTGTGATTTTTTTTTTTCCCGCTAGGTGTTTGGATTGTTGGAGGGGAAGATGAGTCGGTCACCAGATGCAGTTGTAAGGGCAACATGCTCTTCAGCCCTTAGGTTAAGGGTGTGCATTCGGTGGGTTTTGAGCCATTTTTTATCGAACCGAACCAAATCAAAATTGAACTGAACCGAACCAACCCTGAAAATTGAACCGACCGAAAAAAATGACTTTTTTAAAATGAAAACCGAACCGACCAAAAAACCAAATTTTTGTAAATTTAAATTATTTTTTATTATATTATTTAAAAAATATATATATAAAATTTCGGTTAATTCGGTTAAACTGACTTTTTAAGTGTAAAAATTGAACGGAACCGAACCAAAATTTAGTTCAATTCAGTTCAAAAATTTCAAAAATATTATTTAATCAAACCGAACCGAATTGAGTCGGTTCAATTTTTTGTTCGATCAACTCGGAAGGCTTGCACACCCCTACCTTGGGCTACCACTTATATCAAATAATTTTCTTTGTTGGAGAGTAGCTCAACTTGATCGGGTGGAATCATTTCGTAGGAGCACTGATTCAGAGTCCAAGAAGTAGCCTTGAGAAGCGAGTTGCAAATTCTCACTTCACTTTCGAACAATTGTTAGGTCCATCTACAGAAAGGATAATGAAAATGATAGTAATGATTTTCTCTATGCTAATCCTTGTCCAAATGTACAATATATCGATTTAATATTAGTTTATGTATATAGTCTCATTAGTTGTAATATAAATGTTTATTTGTTATTAATTGGAGATTCATCATAATTTTAATATATTATTTTTTAAATTTATTTGTTTAATTTTTCTATCTAATGAATTTACATGTTTTATCTAATGAATCTACAATATTTAACTAAAATAAAAATACAAGTAAATTCTATTTATTATAATTAAAAAATAAAATAATTTTTTATTGAATAAAATTTTTAGTTTGACTAAAATCATGAATAAAAAATTAAATTCAACCACTGTAATTAATAAAATAAAAATAAGAAATTTTTTTTTGATAAATTAAAAATACTTTTAAATTTTTTAATGAGATTGAAAGGAAAATATTAGTGAATCTGCAGGTGATGGTTAATGAATCTGCAAGTGAAAGTCAATGAACATGTAAATAAAAATCAATGAACCTGCAGGTTCAAAGGTCAATGAAATTGCATGTGAGAATCAATGAACCTGCAGGTGAAAAATCAATGAATATGAATTATTTAAATAATAACCCTACATGTTTTATCTTATGAATATACATTATTTAAATAATGAATTTATATTATTTAACTAAAATAAAAATATAAGTAAAACTCTATTTATTATAATTAAAATAGATTTATGAATTTGACAAAAAAATGAATTAAAATAATTAAAATACAATATGTAGATTTATCCAGCAGAATACAGTATATCTTCAAATGTTATTGAAGCTTTCAAATATGGATCATCAGCCTGTAAAACCGTTTACTTAGCACTACTCCGTCACCACTTTGGCTAGTTGATAGGATTATGTATTTAATTGGTCACTCTTGATGGCCACTTTGGCTAGTTAAAATTGTAGAATTGCATGTGGAAAAGCAGTTGATGAGAAAGCATGTTCGCGGCCTTTTAAACATTCTCAACTTAAAAGAGAGGCGGATAATCAAGTTAAGATTTGGCATTGAGGATGGCAAACAGAAATCATTATCTGCAATCGGTAATGTCTTTGGTTTGTCTAAGGAACAAGTTGGACAGTTAGAAAGTGGAGTACTGTACAAGCTCAAAATAAAAAAACGTTAAAGAGTGTTTTGCTTTTTTAGTTCACACGTGTGGTTAACTTTGGTTCATATTGCAATATGAACAGGGATACATGATATGATATAACAATTGCGGGACTACACTAAGTGGGGGCATATAAATAATTTATGAACATAGTAGTGAATATAGGTATTAGAATGAGTATTAAGCTGTTAAATGTCGGTTAAACGATGAGTAATTTAACATTATAACTCTCTTTTAATACAAGTGTATAAATTAAAATTTTAGTTTTTAAGGGTCTCTGGTCTTTACCTTTCATTTTAAGTCTTTTTTTTAAAAAAAAAATTTTGTTAATACATGATGTAATCGGGTTAATTTTGTAAAAAAATTAAATTGTTTATATGTATATTGAATGAAAATTAAGTAAACTAAGAAAAATTTTAAATATATTACTTTAATTATTAAAAATAAAATCGTATAATTTGTTATTCTTTTAAAAAGAAATTGTAATGTGATTTCTTAGTTTTATGAGAAATTGGAATCAACTGACTGATTCCCAACGAGTTAGAGCAATTAAGCTGAAAATTTTGATTACGAAAAAAATTGATCCTCACAAAAAAGTTCAAGCGGCAAATTGACACTTTAAACCAACTTTCGACGAGCATATTTAGCGGGAAATGGAAAATCGACTCCCGGTTTCTATTAGATTCAATGCCAACTGCTAAAATAACTTTGTTATCCCCTGAGGTTTAACTATAATCACTGCTCAGTCCCTCATTTTTTTAAAATAACTGAAAAAAAAATTAATTTTAAATTCCGTTAACTATTTCATCATTCCATTAAAAACATAGTTAAATAATAATATAAAAACATTTCTACCCCAATATAATATTATGCCATTCTTAATAAATCTCTTATTTCCTATCTCTTTGTTTAAAAAAATTATTCACTTTTTGTATAATTTTTCAAAATTTACAATATAAAAAATTGTAAAAAGTTCAAATTATTTAAATTAAAATAAATTACAATTTCAACAAAAAAATTATTCTATTTTTATTACTTATTTTTATTTTTAATTATTTGAATTAAGTAATAAAAAATAAATAAATAAATTAGTCTCACACTCAAACTAAATCTCTATGTCACTGCCAACAACCAAATCTCAGAAACTTAATCACCAAGAACGGAAGAACCTTTGTTCAAAAAAGAAAAATCACCAAGAACCTAAGAACCTGAAGCCAAAATAAATTGAACAAAACATTATATTCAATATACACAGAACCCAGCTAACATCTACAAACACAAACCACCTTGAATCCCCATTAATCATAGTTAAAGTTGAAAATTAAAACATCTAAGATTTGGGCAAAACTAACAACTCTCATGCCCAAGTACCCATATACACCACCTCATTCATAACCACTACAAGAAAAGGCATATCTTAATCTAAGCATGACACAACCAATTGTGAAATTGACGATGAAGGCCATCATCTATTACTGTCCTCACTTAAAGAACGCCACCACTATTTAAAAAAAAAAATTGTGATTGTTGTTATTGATTTTGTTATGATGGTGTATGGGCATAACACTGTGGTGGGGGTACTTAGCTAGAGGTGTTTTGGGAAGATGGTATAAGGGAATGGATGATAGAGTAGTAGGGGGGCTATGCGATATTTGTTTATTGTCAAAAATGTCTTATTAATACCCAGACATTATTTATGCAATAATAAGTACATCTCTGTTCCTTTTTAACTGTCATATTTTAGAATTTCACTTGAATTAAGGAAGTGTTATTTAGACATAAATATAAGTAAATAGGACTAAATTACCCCTATATTGATAAATTCAAAATTTATTTCACACTAGAAGATTTATTTTTGATATACCAAAAGTACTTTGAAAATATTGAAAAACTAAATGTTACCAAGGATAAAATAGGAAAACAAAAGGTAATATATTTTTTTCATATTATATATATTATTATTATAATGATACATATGTATGCATGTTTATTTATTAAAAAAAAAATAAATACAAATTAATTAATGTTTATATTCAAAATTAAAATACATAATATAATTATATCAAACATGCAGTATCTATTAGCTATTAGTCAAGCATACCATGAGTTTTAAAAAGTGAACCGGTTCTTTTGTGCATGAATGTTCTAATCCAGTATAAATTGTTCTTCATATACACAATATAATATATGTCTTTGATTTTGTTGTAAATGGGTGAATTCTGAATGAAATCTTTTTACCTATTCTGTATAGGCGACCAATAACTGAATTTGTAATATATATGTAGATGTGTCATATTTTTATTTTGCTGGAAAGGATATACATAACTAGTATCTGCATGTTTTCCTGGTATGTTGCGAAAAGTTAGTTAGATGAAGAAGTGACACAAAACAAGTTAGGGCCTGCTCGCCCACATGGTAGGACCAATTCGTTAAAGTCCCAATTGCCATGATGTCTACTTAGTTATTTCCCAAACGATGGATTTGTTAGCCATTAGTCTCTCTTGTCAATGTAGCTAGTAGTGGGCATGCTTTTGCTTCAACATGAGGAAAAGGAATGGCACAAAAAGTCAGGAAAAAACAACGAACACTTTCAATAAGATTAGGATGTTGCCTAAGACCAGTTTCTGAAGTATCATTACCTTAACAGAACTTGGACTGCTCCAATAGGAAATGCTGATCTGCATTGCCAATTTGGACTGCGTTGATGTAAGAAAATGCTAAAAAAAATTTCATTGAGATTTGGGGATGAAATTTGATTACATACTTCTCGGTTGGAAGATGGTGCCTGTCCTTGCTGACTTGTTTGGCGACTCCAGTCCCACCCTTCTTATATCAGCATTATCAAAGATTATATATGAATGTCTCTCAACTCCTCTTGCCCACTTTTGTAGACTTCAACACGATTTGTGGATGGGAAGAAAAATTAGAACAAAGTTTGACAGTTTGAACTTTAAACTATGTCAGGATGACGTCAAAGTCGCTGAGATTCCACTCTGCTACCTCATCCTTGTCGCTCACAAAGATTTCAGTACCCATATCAATTGATGTCCAAATTCTTCTGGCAGGAGGGGTGCCAGGATCCTGCAACCAAAAGAAATACGTCAGCTGTCAATTTTCTGTCGCATAAATTTATACTGCATCTCTCAGAAAGTGATTGTTTAGTTTACTTACCTGATAGAAGTACAGTCTACTAGATAGCCCGCCGGCATCAAGCTCCCATGTTCTGGCATCTCCAACCCAACCATCTCCTTGCTTTGTCGGATAACCATATTCGGCCCATATGGGATCAGGCAGCAACTGAACTATCTCTTGTGCCTGAGGATTGCTATAAGGATCACAAGTGCTGACAGGTTGCTCCAAAAATTTGGCATTGCCTGGAGCACAATAGTAGTGATAAGCCCCATAAGGAAAGTTGGCTGTATCATTTCTGTAAATTTTTATGTTGTTTGGAGTAATGTGGTACGGCGGGCAGTTCCCTGGACTACTGCGACTGCACCAAGCTGGAGTTGCAGGATTGATAATCATCTCACTGTATCTGGTTACATCAGTGAGAACATCTCCATCACAAGGATCACCATTGTTCTTCCAGCAGCTACCTATATCTATCAAATAGAACTGGCTCTTGGGTCCTCCCCCTTGTTTGACATCCAATGTCACTTTAACCTTGAAATTAGGCGACTCTGGAAGCTGGAAGGCAACTAACTTGTCACTTATGTGATACAGAGATTTGGCTTTAGGAACACACACACACACACATAAAAGCATGGACCAGCTAGCTCAAATTTTTCTAGTCAAGGAATTGGGTAATAATACTTGTAAAAGATAACTGGATCGCTATATGGTTCCAGACAGTGTAAATAGAAGTGTTTCTAAAGCATAATATGTGAAGAATCAGCAGAAACACTATGCCTTTAAAACATATCTCAAATACAACAAAGTTCTTTCTACACAATGCTTTTAAGTAATGCGCAGAAAATGATCAAAATATCAATAAGCAGCCTTTTCCTGCCCTGATGTGTGAACAAGAGGAGCTAATGAGTTCAGAAATATTGTGAGGCCTTCTGACCTTCACCAAACCCCTTTCAAGGTCTATACATTCAGAAACTAGTTCAATAAAGTCCAGTAAAAATTTTCAACATAAATTAATTTATGACAGATAAAGAAAAAGACAATAACAGATTAAACAGTTATTCAAGGCTTGCCCCCACTTACAAAGTTACATCACATCTCATATAAAGTCTGATTAACATTGATGGAAGATGACTAGTAGATAGCTGTCAAAGTATTGAACTTTTTTTCTCCTACTGTATCCTGTAAAATTTAGCAAGCCAGCTACTAATTCTCTTGTCTGCCAAATCACGGGAATACATTTCTTACCACTAAGAGAAAAAAAAAAGGGACTAGATTACCTTTGTTTTACAAGTAAAACATTATTCAGATGGCCGAGAGAAACACTAGTGTTTTGCTGTAATAGTTTACCTATACTAGGTTGAGACAACTGACATGAGTTTGGAATCAATTTACCATGGAAAATTGGATTCAAATTGCTGCTATCAATGACGATTTTGAGCATGACAAGCAACAAATAGCTTAATAGTCCCTAAGAAAAAACTTAAAACTCCTAATCTTAGAGGCCTTCTGGTTACAAAATATAATCACATGCATGTTTGACCATCTGTAGATATGAAATTAACAATCATAAAATCAAATAACAAAATAATAGAAATAAACATCATGAAATGGAAAAATTGCAAATAAAAAAAAACTATTAATGCCATGCCCCAACTGTAAAGTTTCAACATAAATGAAGTCAGTTTAACATTGTTGGAAAGTATTTTGTATTTAGCCGTCTCATTGGCAATTTATTCTGCTGTGTTACAGAATATAACTCATTAAGAAACAGAGAACCTCTGTTATTAAGTTAATTAGTACCTACATATAGCATAGAGGAACAATATAAATTCTATAAGCATGATTTTGGAACTGGTACCTTAAAAAACATTACAAATCCAATTTGTTTATACTTACAATTTTGAGCATGCCTCTTGTGTCATAGTGATACCCTCCAGAATATCCTTTCGTTGCATCAGCTCTAAGGTACAACATAAGCCATGGGTACTTCTTAGAAGTCTTAAGCTTATGATTAAAGATCCAACTTCCAACTCCAACTGTTTTCACCCATTTAACCTCATAAAATGAAATTCCATTTAAACCAGTCCCGATATCAGCACCCAAATCATAAGTTCCATTGAAACTTCCTCTCAAAATACCACCATCTGTAAGCTGAGTTGGCTGATGATACAACACGGGTTGATTCATACACCCTACTCCAAAGCAAGGAAACCTTCCTGGGCTAAAAGGCGGCACCTTTTTCCCATCCTGGGGACACAGACCAGACCTCGTGTCATAGTTGCCATTTTTAAGCATAACCATCCAAAATTGCCATGGATTTGGGGTATCTTCAACTTGACATAGAGAACCCAAATACAGCTCTTTCTGCACTGCATAAAGGTCCACATTGCTTAGAGCTCCTGGTGCTAAACCTGGGAATGGTTTGCCTACACCTAATTTGTTATCAGCTTCTGTCACCTTATGTTTCAGCATAGAATCTGCTCCATTATAATCAAGAATTAGCACAAACCATGTGAAAATGCTAGAGAATCTTACAATTAAAAAGACAAAATCATTTTAATTTGTCTACACGAGCTACAAATTAAGATAGCAACCCTTGTCAACAACAATGATTTCGAAACTAATCGAGCACATTAAACTTAATAAATGTACCAAAAAAGAAAAAGAAAAAGCATAGCAGTAAGAACCCACTTTTCAATAATGCTTGTTTTCTTCTATAATGATGATGCTTACTTGAAAGATCAAAGCAATCAGCAGCTCTCGGGCTACCCATGCCAGGAGCTTCTCGGCCAACTTCATTGCAAAAGTTCCAAGCTTCAAAAGCAACTCTCAATCCATCTCTTTGCATTCCTGGGTCTCCAACAGCTGAGCTATACTGTTTCCCTTTTACACTAGAAACAGTAAAAAGAATAACATTTACAAAGAGAAGCACCACATGCAAATGGGCTTCCTTGGCCACTTCCATGGCTGCTCCGCTTTGCTTTTAAAACAGCCCTATGAACTAGCTATTTATATCCCATGGGGAAGAAGAAAGATTCTGGAAAACAGGCCTCAGATACGAGGTGAATGTTGTCTTTTTTTTCTTTTTTCCCTTTTTTACTGATGTTAAAAAAAAATCTCTTTTAGATTTTCAAGAAAATTCTTATATGTAAAAAAGGAGTTTGTCCACCGACTTATGTCGATTCAAATGGTAAAAGCTTGTATTTTTAAGTAAAATTTCCAAATTCAATCTCCAATATAGAAAAATAAATATAAAATTATGAATAGGTGTTGAAGTCGTCTGACAGAAATTATTTTTATTTAAATAATATTAAATTTAAATTATAATATATATAGTTGTTGTCAAAAATTGAATCGAATTGATAATTAAAGTTAATTTAAGTACTAGTAATTCAAATAAAAATAAATTTATATGTATATAGAGTAAATAGGTATTAATTTTGTATGATTTTTCTTTTTTGGTGTTATTAACTAATTATTTCACAGATTTTTTAAAAAAGTGCTTTTAATAAGTTGATAAAAATAGATCCAAAAACGCGGCAACATTTATATACAGCTATTTCATTTCGTTTCCTTTTCCCTCTTTTTCAAGAAAAAAAAAGTAGTGAAATCTGATAGTTGTAAAAGCATTTTGTTGGGTAGTTTGACTTAAAATACAATCCAATCTTAGGTGAGGCTTTAGGGACCACGAAATGGTTGGTCACCAGTTGCAGGGTTTATTGGTCAAAAAGAGAGAAGAGAAAATAATACTCATTATTGATATTTATTTTTGTGGGATAATCATTAATTTGAGGTTTTAAATATGGAAATTAAGAATTTAAGATAGGTTGAGTTTTGTGTATTGAAAGGAATTGATTATCATAATTAAGTTAGTGGGCTTTACGCTAATTTATTAATGATCAACTACAAGGAAAGCTTTGTTCAAAAAAAAAAAAAAAACCTACAAGCAAAGCAAATGCCAAGTTTCGCAAAATGGAACCAAATCCATATTCTTTACATATGTAGAATATCTTATCCTCAGTTAAATTGTCAAATCACACCAAAAGGATAAATTTTCAAAGTGCATTTCATTCTCTTTTTTTTTTGTTAGATTATCAACTACATGATATTAATATTCATTTTTTAAAATATTTATTTTTATTTTATGGTCTTACAGAAAATTATTTACCGAAATTGCTTAAAAAATAAATTTAAATAAATATCTAAAAATTCTTATTATTATTATTATAGTAAAAATATAAATTGACTGCATTGCTTTGGCCTTATAGACATGTGGCGGGATTCGATCCCACCTCCACCCAAAATTGTAATAAATAAATAAATAAAAGTTTAAACATTTCATGTAATAAGAGAAAATTAGAATAAACATTTGAACATTTTTGGAACATCTTGTTATGTGTCATGTTGTATTGAAAGACAGAACATTCGAATGGTAAGTTTTTGGAATCGTACTAAATAAATTTTATGGTTGGCCTAGATTAATTTCAAGTTTCCCATCGAACCAATGAAAGCTTAAACAGATGTGTTTAAGAAAAATTTTACATTTCATTGCATTGCATTGTATGAAAGAGATTGATAACGTGGCATATTTGCTTTGCCAGCTGCAGTGGGAGTGAAGGACACGAATAATGATGAAGATTGGGGACACACACATGGGTTGCTGTTCACCATACCTTTTTTTTTTTGTCATTAGTAATTTTGCTGTTCACCATACCTTACGCTTTGATGATCTATACATGGTTTTTTTATATATAAATATTTGAAATTCAATTTTTTTAAATTTTTTGTTTAATCTTAAATTTAAATTGTACTTGGGTGAATCCATCAACACGGATAAATTCATCATGTAAAAATTTAGGGTTCTTTACATAAATAGACCAAAAGTAAAAAAAACTTTCAAAAATATTTTTACAAAATTAATTCTTTCAAAAATAGACCTCTCTTTATTTCCTCACGCGCTCTCTCTCTTTCACTCTCAGTCCAACGTCATCTTCTTCTTCAAATCTTTTTTTTTTTTCAGTCTTTCTCACATACCTATAAGCTTCATTTTTCTCTCATAAAATCTGCATCAATCTGTCCTTTTTAATTCTATATCAGTTACATATCTAGTTCCTAATCTTTTTAATTCTATATCAATTGCGCCGTATAGTAGCAACCCAAAAAGAGAAGGGCTGCAGGCACAACAAAGAGGCTCCTTGCAGTGATCATTAAGGAAAGAATTAAAGAGATGATGATGAAGCAGTAGTAAGAGAGGTATAGATGATCATTTATTTAATTATCTATTGTTTCAGTTGTATTGTATAGTGAGGATAAAAGTAAATATGCAGTTTTCATAAGAAACATCAGAGAGAGTTTCTAAATTAATTGGAGATGATTTTTCCATGATTTGACTTGACTTGTTGCATATCCAATTAATGTAATGGGGCAAGGGAAAGCCAAGTAAACTTGCATGGATGTTTATTGCTTTAACTGCGATGTATATTGCGTAAAAATCATTTTTGGGAACTTTTTACCTTTTCTACATGTATTACATTGAATTTGAAATATATATTTTATATTTTTTTGTTTTACAACTCTAGTCATAAGATTATATATTTTTCTTGTTAAAATTTGTATTTAGTTGTCAGTAAAGAAATAATTTAATG
>CATIWK010260803.1:0-17255 GCA_949634005.1 Mallotus japonicus
GATGGTCTTACACCTAGGAAACTATTTACGCATAGTCATAAACAATTAATGACTGAAGGAGAGAAATGGACGAAAGAGGTAGCAAGATCTTGCACTGTTGTTGGTGCTCTCATGATTATAATGGCAATTATGTTTAGTGCGGCATTTACAATTACAGGTGGTACCATTGAAGAAAGTGGGTTTCCAATATTTTTGCACACGAGATCATTTGAGGTGTTTATAATCTCTGATGCAATTTCTTTATTTTCTTCCTCAACTTCAGTACTGGCATTTTTAGGAGTACTTACCTCACGCTATGCAGAAGAGGATTTTCTTGAATCATTGCCTAGAAAGTTGATCATCGGACTCTCAACTCTTTTATTTTCTGTTGCAGCCATGATGTTGTCCTTTTGTGCTGCCCTTATAATAATGCTAGATGGAAATCTAAACCTTATAATTCCAACTATTTTGTTGGCTAGTATTCCTGTTACCGTTTTCATGTTGTTGCAGTTCCCTCTTCTAGTTGAGATTTTTATATCCACATATGGACCTTGCATCTTTGATAGAAAAAAGAAATATTGGTACCTAGCTGTTGTTGCTTGCTTTGGTTCGGCCTCTGCTGTTGTTTATCATTGCTTTTGCTGCTGCAGAATGGTCCGCAGTTTGATGCGACAACTGTTCATATTTCCTGTTGCTATGTGGATCGCTCGCTAGTTTTTATTTGTGTTGATGCTGTCATTGCTTTGATTTGTTAGATTAAGCTTTGTTTGGGTTGCAGTGGGTCTTACTCATTTTAATTAGTTGCTGCCTTTTATTTCTGGTTTTGTAGTTTCTGGGTTTTGTTCTTTTTTGTTCATTTTCTGTTGTCTTGTACTCTTGTATTAGTTCTATTAAATAAAAGCTGAATATTCAGACATTCTCAAGTGGCATTTTTTTTTCGAAAATGTTTAGCGGGCCATTAAAAAAATCCCTCCCCTCTATGGTTTTACAAAAAAACCATCCAGCAAATGAATTGCCCCCCATGTAAGCAGGGGCAATTCAGTCAAAAAAAAATTTTGAATAAAAAAATGCGGTCCGCGTCAAAACGGGCCGTGTATCATCTCTTTTTTTTTTTTTCTCAACTTACTATTAAATAAAAGATGAATATTCAATTATAAAAAAGGGAAATAAGTCAGTGAGGAGTTGTCTTGGTTGGCGCTAGATAATATGATTTGAAACAAGTTCAAATTCTGATGCCATTAGTTGAAAAATGTGAGAACTTAATTAAATATAATAGATCAAATATCAAGACTATTAAAGTAATTAACCAAAGAAACTTCTTTTTCCATATTTTTCAAATTCTTTTATTGATCAAATTCTGATGCCATTAGTGATCAATTTTTTTCAAATTCTTCTTCCATCTCTCTTTACTCTATTCATTATGTATTTTGTATATGTATAGAAACTTCGATCATTTATAACCAAAGAATATACTTTATTAGGCATCATAATATACGTTGAACTTTCTTAATCCCACAGTAACTATTCTTACGTTCATCATCATTTCCACTTACCAACTGACGGCTGAAGAAAATAAGGTATAAATTATTTACGATTGAATTTAAGTGTAAATATTTGTTTTGAAATTTGTAATTTAATATATACATATTTTAATTAACATGTAATTAGATGTTATTTCAAATTCTTATTAAATGAGTTATTATGAATTTGTTTCAAATCCCTACTAGTGAATAGCTATGACTCCTGTAATATATTGGTGATGACTTTGTTAGTTACATTGGATATTCTTAGTGAAATATATTAAACTTTCATGTAGAATCCAAATAAGAGATTTGATTGGAATTCAAATTTATCCTCAAATTTTTTATGTCTAAACATAGCATTAAATTGTATCTTATTAAGGTTCTATAGCTTTAGTTTTTAACTAATTGTATTCTTATTTTTTAAACATTTGGTACTCCAATGATTCTAATTTTTTTTTTAAACAATAGAATGATTCCAACTAAGATTATTAAAAAATTTTCAAATAATTATATATTTTTCATCATTTTTTTATCTAATTTTTATATAAATAATTTACTTTTAATAAATAGATTTGAATGGAGAGAGACTGAGGGCGCCATATTCATCTCAAAGATCATATATATATATTGCTTTTATGTATAGTTAATTAGCTATACCTTTCACTTTCAAAAAAAAAAAAAATAGCTATACCTTTTCTTCACTACTGTACGTTTTATCGTTGAGCATTTTCTATGTTTAGCACATAATTACAGAATAACCGCGCCAACTAATTGCAAATTCTTACTACAACATTTTTTTTAATAATTAGTAAAAATATTTAATTTTTAATATTATAAGGAAAAAAAGAATATGAGTTTGAATTTTAGTGGATACCTTTTACCACTTAAACTATTTTGTACACACAATTGCAACATTTCTAGGCCGAGGCAAGCGGCATTGAACATTGAGACACATTTTTATCTGGATTCTAATGTCATTGCATTGTTGGTGGATAGGTATGGGTTGACGGGCTACATAGGGAATGATCATTTTATTATTATCCATATGAATAAAGATAATAAAGATTCCATGGGAAGTTCTATGAATTGGTAATATTATACATATATTTTCCTCTGAAATCGAATAAAGCCCTCAGTTTTGGTTGTCTTCTAGTGGATACTGTTTTGCATTTAATTATTGAGCGAGTCTAATTTGGCGGCCTATTTGTAATTAATTAATTAAAGTAACTAGTGGAATAATTGATTGTAATAATGGTTGGAGAGAATAGAGAACAAATATAATGTGACCAAATTCAAAAGTTGAAAAATTTTACGATATGTTTTCAAAATTAATGGTATTTCGTTGGAAACTTGGGGTAAATAACCCCACATTTTCTAGTTTGTTTTATTGTTGGCTAATAATGAGAGCCACATAAGACATAGTGGGTAAGGTTCCTCTGACTGTGTATTGGTCCGGTTTTTTGAATGATATTCTATTTCCAAAAAAAAAAATAAATAAATAAGAGAGATGTTTTTTTTTTTACCTAGTAAAAAATGTGAACACCCTAAGAAAAGAGAGAGGGGTGATGGGAGGTTCGAACTTGCTCTCCTCAAATTGTTGTCACTTGAGTTATTTGTAGAGAACATGTAAGAGAGATGTTTACATACCTATTATTGCTACAAACTTTTAAATTTATAATATATATTTTTTTTTTCACCAACAAAAGCATAACACATTTTTTTTTAAGCATAAAGGAAACTTTTCATTAAACAAGAACACCATTACATCTTATCTTTAAAGACCTGAAGTTAAAGAGAGGAACCTCAGACCAATAGAAGCATCTAGCATGAAATTGAGTTGCCTTTGCCAGAACATGAGCAGCTTCATTTGCTTGACACCTGACAAAACCTAACAGATACATTTGGTGATTGCCTAAGCCAAGAGATGCAGGATTGCACAATAAGACCAAACTCTGAGATGTCTGCAGAACTGGAGTTGTCTTCTTGAATAAAAAATTTTAAAAGTTTTGTCTCGCTCTTTTTTCTTGTTTCCTCCTCTATTACGGATTCCACTGTTAAAAATTTATCAAAATAATTACTTTTTAGCTTACTTTGATATAAATCATTATTCAGTAATGCAATGAAAATTTAAAAATAAAAAAATAAAAAAACTGAATATGCACAATGCTCTCATGCTGGGTTTGGAGGGTATCCCGAATCCCTCAATTTGCTGTTTAATATGCAAAGAGTAATTTTTGGGAATAGATTTTTTCTTACATACAATTTACATACTACAATTTAATTAATTCAAATATATTTTGGATATTTTTTACTTAAATATTTAGTAATTGATATATATAAATAATTAATCAATACTAATAAGTATGTTAATAATTTAAAAATTTTGGTGAATACATAAGACAACACTAGGTGCTGGTAAAATTTTTAGATGATTTTGCAGTCAACTTTGTTAAGTTTTATATATTTAAAAATAAATATTCGAAGTTTTTTTTAAAATAAAATAAAATTTTGATTACTTAATTACTAGATTTGTCCTCTTGAATGTATATAATTTCTCAAAGGGTGAGAGTTTTTGCACTCAGCATATTTATGGATACTTTTCATATTTAATTGTTTTAGTAAATTAAATAGCATAATTATCCTCTTTGATGACTCTTTTATTAGCTAATGTAATATTTAAACCTTTTGTATTCAATTGTCATAAGGCATTATATTTTTAATTGCCCAATATATACTGAGTCTTAAGTACATGATTGAATTTTTATATTACGAAAAAAAGATAAAAGAATTGAAAAGTAAAAATAAAAGTCATTAATACTTTCAAGTTTATTAACTTTTTTTTATAGTAAAAAGTTGGAGCTCAGAAATCAGAAACACACCCAAGTATCTCAACTAGGTTGACACACTCTTAGCGTTACATCACACTTCTGTCGTCCAATCTGAAATTAAAAAATAAAATAATAGAGTTTTACAAAGAAGAGCAATGGCAACAGCCTCAAAAGAAATGCAAAAGCCTGAAAACAACTAAGAAAACCGATAGGAATGCTGCCTATTGTAATCATTACAAATAGAATTATTGCAGAAATCTGGAGCTGAATCCCACCAAAGAAGAGAGTTGGCAGAAGTTCCATGTCTAGCAAGCAAGTCCGCAGCAGAATTCCCTTCTCTGAAAATGTGTGTGGCCCTAAAGTTCATCTGAGAGACATAATACAGACATTTAAGCCATTGCTGCAATAGCTTCCAAGGAACCTGTTATGAACGAGAATTGAACATCTGAACAACAAACATTGAATCAGTCTCAAGAGACAAGAATCACCACCCTTTGTGCCAAGCAACATCTACTACATAAATTGCCGCACATAACTCAGCAACATAAGCAAAGTCACGACTAATGCCAAATGCGAAAGAACCTCTTGGAAACCCAGATGAATTTTTGAAGATGCCGCTAGCTCTGGAAGCTCCAGGAGAGCCTAAGGAGGATTCGTCTGTATTAACCTTTGTCCATGAACTAGGAGGAGGTTGCCAACTAACTGAAATAACAACTGGAGCAGGTCTCGGTATCCCTTGGATGCTCAAAAGCTTGATAATGTGAAAATCATCAACTGAATTTGTCATTCTATTAACTCGAAAGTAATCAGTTTCCTTAATTGAGTTCCAAGCAACCGTAATGTATAGTGAACATTTGGTAGCTCATCATAAAAAATTACAGAATTTCGCACTTTCCAAATGATAGAAATAGAGTTAACGATAGCCGAACACCACAGAGCTGAGACTTGGGATTTGAAATTTTGGTTCATAGCATCCATAATAAGGTCTAACAATGAACCTGAACTCAGAATGTGCCTGCCAAATAAATGAGAAATGGCCCTCCAAACCGTAAAAGCAAAATTGCATCGAGTAAAAATGTGATGACTATCCTCCAAATGGGCAGCACACAATGAATAACGAGATGCAAAACTCAAACCTTTCTTAGCTAAATTATTATCAGTAGGAAGATAGCCAAGAATAGCCCGCCAACAGATCAAGGACCTTGAGGGAGGTAAGAATTCTTTCCAGATGAAAGAATGCCAAGGAGCTAAAAGACTTGAGCAATGAAGATGCTCATACATATTCTTGACGAAATGGATCCCATCTTTAACAGCAGTCCAAACGCAAATATCAGTGTCATTAATGATTGAAGAAACACCCTCCACACTAGATTTAACTGATGCATTAGAAATCTGAGGAATTTGCCAGCTGTTATTAATAAAAAAAAGAAGAGACTGGATCAGATAATTTTCGCTAGTCTTTTGCTGAAATATCAAGTTGATTAGCTACGGTTGGGATGATCCACTCATCTGTCCAAAAGTTGAGCTTACAATTTGAACCGATAAACCACCGAATGTCAGAACGAAGAACACCATAAATTCGTTTAAGTGAAGACCAAACTGAAGACTGCAAATAAGAATCCCGTGGGAGACCCGATGGAGAAAGAAATCTCTTGCAAAGAATAATCATCGGATAGTCATGAGAGCTGATGACCTTCCATGTTGTTTTACTTAACATAGCATCATTAAGGAGATAAAGACGTTTAATACCTAGACCACCTTCCTTGAAAGGTAAACAAGTGCGCTTCCAAGGGACTGTTACAAGTTTTTTCTCCGTTATGGTACCTGCCCATAAAAAATTCCTCATGCATCGCTCCATAGTAAGAATTAAGGAACTAGGCCAGCGATAAATTGCAAAGGAATGAAGTAAGGAGCTAGTAATAACTGACTTAATGAGAGTCAATCTACTAGCCATTGATAGGGAGCTTCCTTTCCATTTAGAAAACTTGTTACAAATTTTGTCCACTAGAGGTTTCAACACTCTTCGTTTAGGGCGCCCACAAACAAGGGCACTCCAAGATATACAAAAGGTAGCGATCGCCTCTTCAAATCAACAATCTGGTGGAATTTAGAAATCCGCCTTTCATTAATAGCAGTCCTATAGAATATTTCTGACTTAGCCCAATTCGCAAATTGACCTGAAAGTTCGCCATAAAGCTTAAAAACACCATTAATAGCCCGAATATTGCGAAGAGAAGCTTTGGTAAATAATAGAATATCATCAGCATAAAGAAAATATGTTGGAAAGCATGAATTCCTTGTGTGAAGCATAGGAATAATTTCACCGTTATCCACCTTTATTGAAATCTTTCTGCTAAAAAAATCTTCAGCGAGGCAAAAAAGGAGAGGTGATAGAGGAAACTTCGCATTATTAAGACGCTCGTAATTATAGTGGTGATAGAAGACCACAAATGGAAACCAATGATGTAGCTTAACTCAACTAGTTGAGGTTTTTATGAAGGTTTGGCTACTAATGCTCGAAATAACCATAGACCCTCTCCGGTATCAAATAATGTCTTGATAGACTTGGATTGAAGGTGCCGGAGATCGAAGTAAGATCTGAGCAATTAAAGAACTCTGCTCCTAGGACCACCAAGTTGATGGCCAAAATCTTGATGTTTTTATGTTAAAAGGACTTATGAAAGGTTTGATCCTTTTAAAGAAGGAACTAAACATATGCCCAAGTCCAAAGATTGATGCTTTTATGAGGTCATCTATTGTCACCGGTAAAAATCATAGTGTGTTCACAAACTGTCTTAAAGGTGCTCGGTCTAGATGTATGCGCAGAAGCAGTTGTAGCCAGTGATATTAATACAGCTATATGCAGCAACAGTAGGCAACCACACAGCAGCAACAACCACAGTCAAGATGATAGACCTGCAGCAGCTCACAAAGTGTTAGCTCACTAGCTAGAGAAGAGTTAGTTTTTTCTTTTGATTGTTAAATAAACCTGTAACAATAAAATAGTTATATTAGCTTAGCTAGCAGTTACAACAAACTGCAAATTGTAATCCAGCTCAGCGATAATGAGTTGTAATATAGGTCACAAGAAGTTAGTTACAGGTTTACAAGTTTAGTGTGTATATAATCTGTACTCAGCAATTAAAACAAATTAATGAGAAAGTAAAAGTTTGTTTTTCGTCATGGTATCAGAGCATTATTTTGTTCTGTAAATTTTCTCATTCACTTTCTCGCACTTTCTTGAGAAACAGACAGCTTTTATCTTAAGAAATCTTCACATTTTATTAATTCTCTCATTTTTTTTCATCATGGTGAGACCTGAGGAAGATCCATCAAGTCCCTACTATCTTTATCCGAGTGAAAATCCTTCATTAACATGGTTACGAATTTGCTTTCTGGTTCAAACTATCACACATGGAACAGAGCTTTGAGAATGGCTTTACTTTCAAAAAATAAATTGAAGTTTGTTGATGGATCAATACAAGTGCCAACAAGAGATGATCCAAACTTTTTAGCTTGGAAGAGGTGCAATACTATGGTAAGTTCATGGATTTATCAAGCTGTTAGTCCTTCTATAACATACAGTATTACATGGCTTGACAATGCTCTAGATATTTGGAATGATCTTAGAGAGAGATTTTCATAGGGAGATGCTTTTAGAATTGCAGATTTGTAATGTGAAATCTATAATTTTCATCAGAACTCTTTGAATGTGACTGATTATTTCACACAACTCAAGATTTTATGAGATGAATTGGTTAATTTGAGACCAGTGCCAAACTGTAATTGTGATCCCAAATGTTCTGGTGGTTCTTTACAAACAGTGAGAAGCTATCAATCTAGTGATCATGTGATTCGATTCTTGAAGGGTTTAAATGATAATTTTACAATAGTTAGGTCACAAATCATGATAATTAATAGATCCTCTGCCACCTATTAATAAGGTGTTTTCTATGGTACTGCAACATGAAAGGCAGCTTGGCAATGGTGTGCGTATTGCTGTTAATACTGAACCAAGTGTTTTCCTAGCAAAATCTGGAAGTTCTTTACATGAATCTAATGTTTTCTTTTCGAAAGGCAGTGGTAATACCTCTTTTCAATCAACTTCACTATTTAATTCTACCACTAAGAAACCTGTGTTTGCATATTGTGGTACTCCTGGACATACAATTGATAAGTGCTATAAGAAGCATGGCTATCCTCCAGGTTATGTTCAACGTTTTAAGCAACAAGGGCCAAGATTTGTGAATTAAGTTGAAGGTCCAAATGATCTTCATGCAGACTATACTGTTTCTAATTCAAACTCTAGTTTGTCAACTGCTATTCCAAATTCACCAATGACTGATTCTTTTCCATTTACAAAAAAGCAATGCAGCAAATTACTTGCCTTGATATAGACTGATTCAAGTTCCAATAATAGTTTTGCAGCATTCATTAATACAGCCTCAAGTTCTTAGCAGCACAAAATCAATTTGCAAGGTGGTTCTGGTAATAAAATTCGATCTTGTTTTTGCAATTCCACACATATTTCATACATATCACCACAGAAAGTAATCTTTGACTAGATTATATACAGTGGTGCCACTGATCATATTACCAACAATCTTAATTCTTTTTAATCTTACAAAAATGTTTCTGATGTTGTTGTCCATCTTCCTAATGGTTTCAAAATTCCAGTATCTATAGTAGGTACAGTTAAGATCAATGACTCTTATCTTGAAAGAAGTATTATTTGTTCTTATTTTTAGTTTCAATTTGATTTCAGCTAGCAAATTGACAGATTCTCTTACTCATTGTCTTGTTCTTTATAATCATTTCTTATTCATTCAGGATATCAAGGATTGAAAGATGACTGGATTAGCTAAAAAGCAACATGGGCTATATCATTTGATTAAAGAGCAAAATAGAAAATTTGTTTGCAACTCTACTTCTTTTACTACTGATGTTCATTCAAACATTAGGCATTTTATATTGGGTCATTTATCATATTCAAGACTCAAACTTTTACAAAATATTGACTCTAGTATTTCTGTTTTTGATGTAAACACTGCTTGTGATACTTGTCATTTTGCAAAACAAAGAAAATTGCCTTTTTCATTGAGTAAATCTGTTACAAATGCATGCTTTGATATGTTATATGTAGATAGAGCTAGCACAAAATCCTTTTATGGTCATCAATACTTCCTTACACTTGTTAATGATTATAGTAGATATACCTGGATTTTTTTTTATGAAACAACAATTTGAAGCAAGAGAACTTCTGAAATCTTTCTTTCATTATACAAAAACTCAGTTTAATACACACATCAAGATACTTAGATCAGATAATGGATTAGAGTTCAACATGCCTGAATTCTATAATTCTGTTGGTACCATCCACCAAACCACTTGTGTTTACACACCCCAATAAAATGGTCTTGTTGAGAGAAAGCACCAGCACATCCTTAATGTAGCTCGAGCCCTTAAAGTTCAAGCCTCTTTGCCTCTTCTTTTCTAGGCAGACTGCATATCTCATGCTCTCTACCTTATTAATAGAATTCCTTCGCCTGTTATTAATAATAAAACTCCTTTTGAGCTTCTTCATTCCAAATCACCCTCTTTTTCTCATTTAAAGGTCGTTGGGTGCTTGTGCTATGCTTCTACCATTGACAAACACATATCAAAATTTGATTCTCGTGCATTCAAATGTTTATTTTTGGGTTTTTCTACCAATGTTAAAGGATGCAGATTGTTTGATTTTCAAACTAAATAAATTTTAGTGTCTCGCCATGTGATTTTTTATGAACATATTTTCCCATATAAACAATTATTTTCTGAATCAAATGCCCAGGCTCATGAAAATGCAGCTGTCCTACTATCATCTTTTCCAGCTCTTGATCCTTATGTTTCTTTTCCATCTCATTCTTCCTCACATTTTCCTCCTTCTTCTCCCATTAACACCACTGCTCCTTATTCTGTTTCTTTTACTTCTCTTTTTCAACCTTCTGATTTTCCTGAACTTCGAAGATCAATAAGAACTCGAACATTACCCTCTCATTTGAAGAACTTTCATGTTTCTCTTCCTAATAAAACCACTTCTCCTCATGTTATTTCTTCTGTTCATTCTTATTCTAGTTTATCTCTTTCCTACCATAAATATTTGTTTCATACATCTATCATCAAAGAACCAACTTCCTACTCTGAAGCCATAAAACATCCTTGCTGGCAAGAAGCTATTGATGCTGAACTTCAAGCCTTGCAGGCTAATAACACTTGGATCATCACTGATTTGCCTCCTTCTAAGCAAGCAATTGGATGCAAATGGGTGTTTCGAACCAAGTATCATGCTGATGGCACTCTTGAAAGGTGCAAAGCTCGCTTGGTTGCTAAAGGGTTTACACAGCAACCAGGTTTAGATTATATTGACACCTTCTCACCTGTTGCTAAAATGACCACAATTCGTACATTAATTGTTGTTACTACTTCTAAAAATTGGTTTCTCCACCAATTAGACATCAACAATGCTTTTCTTCATGGTGACTTGAATGAAGATGTCTATATGTAGTTACCTCCCTGACTTACAGGCTGTTCCAAACCCAAAGTTTGAAAATTGCTTAAATCCTTATATGGCCTTAAGCAAGCCAGTAGACAATGGAATCTTAAACTCATTACAGCTCTTCACTCTCAAGGATTTGCATCTGCTGCTTCTGATCCTTCTTTGCTTCTTAAAGTTATAGACCAATTTTTTATTGCTCTCTTGATCTATGTTGATGATGTTTTAGTTGCAAGCAATTCTGAAGCAGCCATTACTTCTGTCAAAGAATTCTTGCATTCTACTTTTCAAATCAAAGATCTTGGCAATCTTAAATATTTTCTTGGCCTAGAAATTGCTCGTTCTTCTACTGGTATCAATTTGAATCAAAGGAAGTATGTTCTTGACTTATTGCAAGACACTAGATTTATTAATGCTAAACCTACAACTACTCCAATGATTGCAGCCTCTCGACTCTCCCAAGCTCATGGCATACCACTGCCAGATAATTCTCAATATCGACAACTTGTTGGCAAATTACTTTATCTCTGTAATACTCGCCCTGACATTTCCCATGCCGTCCAACAATTATCTCAGTTCTTAGATAAGTCCACCACATTCCATCTTCAAGCTGCTCACAGAGTCTTGCGTTACCTAAAGGCTTCCTCGGGCAAAGGTTTGTTTTATCCTGCCAATTCAGCTCTTCATTTGAAGAGTTTTTCAGATTCTGATTGGGCCACATGCCCCGATAGTCGAAAGTCTGTTTCTGGATTTTGTGTCTTCCTTGGTACCTCTCTTATATCTTGGAAATCCAAGAAGCAAACCACTATTTCCAAGTCTTCTTCAGAAGCAGAGTATAGAGCTCTACCATTGCTTACTTGTGAACTTCAATGGGTTCTTTATCTCCTCAACGACCTCTCTGTTGCACACTCTCATCCAGCACTAATTTTTTGTGACAATCAGTCTGCTATTCAACTAGCTCATAATCTCGTTTATCATGAACGAACAAAGCACATTGAGATCGATTGTCATTTAATTATCGAGAAAATTACAAACGGAGTTGTCACTTTACTGCCTGTTAACTCAGCAAATCAACTTGCTGATTGCTTTACTAAATCCCTTCCTCCTAGTACCTTCACTGAATTCATCTCTAAGCTGGGCATGTTAGATATACACCAGCTTAAGGGGGGGAGGAGTAATACAGCTATATGCAGCAGCAGCAGGCAACCACACAGCAGCAGCAACCACAGTCAAGATGATAGACCTGTAACAGCTCACAAAGTGTTAGCTCACCAGCTAGAGAAGAGTTAGTTGTTTCTTTTGATTGTTAAATAAAATTGTAACAATAAAATAGTTATATTAGCTTAGCTAGCAGTTACAACAAACTGCAACTTGTAATCTAACTCAGCGATAATGAGCTGTAATATAGGTCACAAGAAGTTAGTCACAGGTTCACAAGTTTAGTGTGTATATAATCTGTACTCAGCAATTAAAACAAATTAATGAGAAAGTAAAAGTTTATTTTTTGTCAGATATGCTGAGAAGTGTCTTGAGCTTGCCTTGGATGATGATCAAGTGAATCTGATTATGAGTAAGCCATTCCCATCACTATACATATTATGAGATAAACGTTCGTTGATAAGTGGTGGAGTTACAGGGCTGTCTTCAATGGACTCCAACTTTGAGCTCTGCCGGATATTCTTGTTCTTATTATGGCCTACAGCTAGATCGTCAAGATTCATGTACTATGTATACTGGTCTACATGTTGCTTCACAATTAGGTTTTTCGAGTGAGCTGACAAGTTTCTTTCAATTTTTTTAACTGCATCATTTGAGAGCTGGGGTAGCCTCAGAATACCAATGGAGTCTGACAGAACTTGTAGAGATTAATGATTATGGTTAGGTTTTAAGTTCGGTTATACCATCGATAGAACCCCCGAACTGATGTTTTGAGCCATATTTTATCTACCAAGCTCGGTACTCATCTCATCAAAATTATGAATCTTGTCCCAGTAATGAAGTCATGTTGTCAAACTTGTTATTTCTAGAAAGTAATTGAAAGCAAGAAAATAATAAAAGTGTGGAAGTTTGTTTATAGGAATGCTGGGTTTGTTTCTCACAAATGGTGTCACTTGATAACTATGGCATTAAGTCAGCTGCAAAACTGCATACATGAGAAGAGTTAAGGTGAACTTATTGCGTATGTGATAGAAGTGTTGAATTTGTGGAATGAGTAAAATGTAAAGAATTAATAGACTAAGTAGAATGTAGAAAATGTTGACAATATTTATAGGATATGAAAAGAGGAAATGAGAGGTATATATAGGGCAATTTACTTGATGGAATAGAAATTTCTTACCTAATTAGAAGTTTTATTATTCTTCCTAGATGGACATACTTCTTCCTTTATAGGATTTTATACTTCTTGTGGACTTTTGAATGCTGAGTTTTCATATTCCGGCTCTGGTGATGACTTGAGGCATCACTTACCTCATGTTATGCAGAAAAGGATTTTCTTAAATTATTGCCTTAAATGTTTTTTTTTTTTTGAACAATATTGCCCAAAAAAGTTGGTCATTGGACTTTCCACTCTTTTATTTTTTTTATTGCAGTCATGATGATGTACTTTTGTCCTACTCTTATTACTCTTATACTGGTTCTAGATGGAAATCTCAAACCTTATAATTCCAACAAAACATATTTCCGTTATTCTTTCCATGTTGCAGTTTCCTCTTCTTGTCGGGATTTTTATATCCACATATGGACCTGGAATCTTTGATAGAAAAAAGAAAAAATATTGGTACTAATTAACCAATGCTTTTTAAATAAACGAAACTAGTGTAGGAATAGTTTGGTGGTTATTTCTTTTTAAGGGCATCATAAACTGTATGGTTTAAGTTCCATTACCATTAATTTGTGAAATAATTTTCACCTAATTAAAAAGGAAAAGTTACTTTTATTGTACAATTTATCAATATTCATGTTATTTAATTTTTTATTAATAAAAAATTGGCGTAATACGTACATGACCCTCTGTATTTGTCACTTTTTGTCAGTTTGACACCTCAACTTATAGTTTTGCCATTTTGACACCTCAATTTATAGTTTTGCCATTTTGACACCTGAACTTGGCTAAAATATAATTTTAAAACTTCTATCAGCACATGTGGCACGGAATAGTGAATCAGCATATGTCACATCATAAGAGTTTAATTGACCAAAAATTACAAGTAGAAGTGTCAAACTGACAAAAAGTGACAAGTACAGGGGGTGGTAGATGCATTATGTCATCATATTATTACAAACTAGTGCATTTTAGCCAAGTTCAGGTGTCAAAATGGTAAAACTATAAGTTAAGGTATCAAATTGATAAAAAATGACAAGTACAGAGACCATGTATGTATTATGCCTAAAAATTAAAGGAAACAATAGAGATATTCCTAATGAATACATCTCTCTTGAGGAGATTTGAGAGAGCAACGTTAGTGTTTTTTATTGATGTTTTTTACACCTCTCTTTATTCATTACGCTTTTTTTTTTTTAATGAATACCTGTTGTGATTCTCAACTTGCATCCTTGTATTTACATATATGTATATAAACTTTGATAATGTATAACCAGAGATTATACTTATGTGACTATGATTATTTGTTGGCCAATAAATGGGATGTATCTATTTTGTTATAATTTATAAAATGTCTCATGTGAAATGCCAAGTATTTGTTCAAAGTCAGTGGAAAGTTCTTCCGATACTGAAAAAATTAAATTATGCTCATAACACTTGTAACACTAGCTAATAGTTCCATAATCATGTTAAGGGGGCATTTTGTTCGCATTCAGAATCGAAATAAAAATAGGAAGAAATGAAAAAAAAATAAAAATTTAAAAAGATGTTTGTTCATTATGGAATGGAAATGATAATTAACATCATTTATCACTTATAAAATTTTTATACTTATTTTTTATATATTAAAATTAATATTATAATTATTTATTATAAAAATATTTTAAAAATTATTTATTTACTAAAATATTAAAAATCATTATAAAAATTATTTGTTTTTTAATAAATATTTTTGTTCAAACAATTTAATAATTATTTTTATTAATTTATATATTTTAGTTAAATAATATATGATAATATCTAAATATTTAACTATGATTGACTTGACTTGATTATAAGGGAATTAAAAATTCATTACATATGAGGTGGATGGGAACGAGTCATTCCCATTCTTAGGTATCGGATTCCATTCCATATATAGATTTCAAGTTAAAATAAACTTTAAGAAAGGGAATGAATCATTATTGTTATAATTTATGCGCTTATTTTAGCCCAAATAAACAGCACGTAATAATTTCATGTCCACAACCGAAGAGAATGACAACATTTCCTGTCAAAAAAAAAAAACCGAAGAGAATGACAACATTTCCTTTAATAGCCTTCACAGAATTAAGTGTATGCTTTCATAATATTGATGTTAGTTTGTAGATTTCTTTTACAACGATTCAATAATATATAGGTAAAATATACACAAAAAATTTCAAACTTTTTATAAACTAATAATAATATTATCATAAATTTTCAAATCGAGCCGATAAAATACACAAATTTTAAAAAATGATCACATAATCCCTGAAAAAACAACACATTAAACAAACGTTAAAATGCGAAAGAGTTAAACAGTTGTATGGCTTATTTTATTTATCAACACATTCCTAGCAAAACCAGAGACTTAGTTGCATCATGATGAAGAGGAGACTTGAGAAGCCTACATTTTGTTGTTTGGAACTAGGGACAATGTCAATAATCAGTATGGGAGGGAGGGATAACCTTTCTTTTTTTATTTCATAAACTTTTGAAAAATATAATTTGATATTTTAGAATTTAAATAATTTTTATTAACATTTTAGAAAATTCTATGGTTTTATAATTATATAAAATTTTAATTCAATAAATGATATAAAAATTGCTATTTAATCTTAATTAAATAGAATTTAAAATTCAAACAACTTAACTTAAATTATTTTTCAAATAATGATTTAACTCAAAATAATAAAAATAAGTATCAGTTTGCATGTAACAATTGAATTCTCATTATTTAAAAATAAGTAGCAAATATAATAGTTTATTTAATTAAAAAATTCATTTTAAATTCTCATTACTTATTTTAAATTTACCAATTAAAAAATTATACATTAAATACAAATAAAAAACATATGTATAAAGAAAACTTACCAAAATTAATAGAAAAGTAAGTAGTTGAAAGATACATTTTGACGTGGCATCTACATGAACCAACTAAGATTACTCTAGTGGCCACATTAGTAACATTTTTTCGAATCTTCAACCATTATATAAAACTATAAATAACTTTAAGGAAATTTTCTGAGTCAATAATAAAAATTGTTGGTCATGTTTATATGCAAATTATCAAATTGTACTAAATTATTAACCTTTTTTGTATTTGGTAGCAACAAGAACTCCACTTAATATCCGATAGTATAAGAATGACAACTAATTTAGATTGAGTCAAATGATTTTATTCATAAAATTTAAACTCAAAATCTTATTCAAGAAAGTTCAAACTTCATATCATTTGAACCAATAAACATTGAATACACCTTATTAAATCAATGAAATTTATTTATAAATATTAAATAATTCAAATATGCATCATCATTCCATACGGACCATACCTACGTGCAAAATATTCAATACTTTTTTTTTTTAATTGTGTACACATCTAAAATAAGCAAAACTCTCTCATCTTATCAGTGGTGTGGTTAACCTTTTTTCACAATTTAAATTAGAATGACGGCAGGTGTGATGGAACTCTTCTAGAATTAGTGTTTGGTTTAATTTTATAAAAAAAAATTCAAATTAAAAAAATTCATTTCATTTATAAATGATTTCTATTGAGAATCATTTGCAAAGAAATTTATTAATATACTGTGTTTGGTTTAAATTAATAGTTTAT
Source organism: Mallotus japonicus (assembly GCA_949634005.1). Lineage (NCBI taxonomy): Eukaryota > Viridiplantae > Streptophyta > Magnoliopsida > Malpighiales > Euphorbiaceae > Mallotus > Mallotus japonicus. The sequence continues at coordinate 16,823 of CATIWK010260803.1, forward strand.
AAAATTTAATCTAAATGAATTATATATATATATATATATATATATATATATATATATTGTGGTTAGTAAATTTGAAATAAAAATAATATATTATTTGGCAAAAAAAAACCCTATTAAACTAATATTGCATGATATAGAAGCAATTTATTAAAAAAATATAAAAAGGACATTATAAAAGTATAGAATTAATTTAAAAATTCTAACTATTTTGTTAGAATTTATTTAATTATAAGAAATTTTAGAAATTTGAAAAATTAAAATACCAAATAAATTTCATTTAAAACAATTATACAAAACCTATTGATTTGGTCTCAGATTTTATATATTAATGTTGCAAGTTGTAATAATACAAATTAATTAATGCAGTTTCGTTATTGGTATATACATGATAACAAGAAGCCAAAAGAAAAACGATAATAATATCATCAGGTTG
>CATIWK010260815.1:0-26151 GCA_949634005.1 Mallotus japonicus
CTATACACATATTTTATTGTAGATTTATATTCATGAGGAGCTAACTAGGATCAAAATCACCTTTTATTGTAGATTTATATTCAGATAACCTTATACTTTGCATTTATAAACACTGAATCAGTGATTAATAAAGTATCTTCAATTTGTCAAAAATAAAATTAATGTTGAAGTTTCTAACTAAAGAGTATCTTTGGATAAAATGTAAAGGATAACTTAGCCTTTTTGACTGAATAATCAAAGAGAACATAAATTATATATATTAACCTTACACTTTGCATTTATAAAACACTGAATCAATGATTAATAAAGTATCTTCACTTTGTCAAAAATAAAATTAATGTTGAAGTTTATAACTAAAGAGTATCTTTGGATAAAATGTAAATGATAACTTAGCCTTTTTGACTGAATAATCAAAGAGAACACAAATTATATATATTAATTTTTATCATATATTATTATATATATGTTACGTAATATATATTGCTTAATAATATAATGAAAATATATAACTAAGTTCACTACTATTTATTCATATATATATATTATTAATAATATTCGGTACTATATTCGGTTTTTGGTTCGGTACGGTTCTCGATTCGGTTTTTTATAAATATCCAGTACCGTACCAAATTTGTTACAAAATTCGGTTCGGGGTTAAAATTATTTGGTTCGGTACGGTTTTAATGTTTTTCGATTCAGTATTTCGATATTTTCTCCGTCCCGTGTACAGCCCTAGTTACAACTACGATATTTACCAATGTGACAACAATAGTATTTGATAGAGCTACAATTTAACTCATTTGCATTAAAAATATGATTAATCTTTTGCCAGTGAGAAGTAATTTAAAATGTAGGGTTTAAATTCTGCCAACAATCATTGATATAATCTTTGTTTTTACTTATTATGAGGCCTAATACTGATCAAGTTAATTTATTTTGAATTATTTTTTTTTTCACATAAATGCATGGATTGTACAACATTAATATTCGAACTCCATATTTTATAATAATAAATTTGGAGAAAACTTATTATTAAATCACTCACTGAAAATAATAATGAATGTTACATTCAATTATCCTATAATATTAAAATTCGAACTTTATATTTTATATATTTGGAGAAAAATTATCATTAAATCACTCACTGAAAGTAATAATGAATGTTACATTCAATTATTCTTACATGAATTTTGAAGAAGATTAAGGTTGATATCAACTGCTAAAGAGGCCAAAACCATGGGAAGTGAGAAGTACAATTAATATAGCTGTGAACTAGGAAGTGTAATGTACCAGAGAAAACAGGAGGGTGGCGAAGGAAAACATTCCACTGCACCAAAAATTATGAATGGGGTTGATGATTATTTGATTATAAAGTACATGCTGTTATGGGTAGCTTTCATTATTACACATTTCCATGGATGGTGATTTTTTTCACGATTATATTTATATATATATGCATAACAATGATGATTTTTGCAGTCAAGTAAACAGACTCTGTTGGCTTCTGTCTATTTTGCAGGTATCAGATTCCACTCTGTCACAGATTTGCTTACTGATTGGAATGATTCTCTCTCTCTCTGTTTTTTCCCCTTTTCTTGTTTAATAAAATTTGAAACAAAATGTTTGTTACCATTGTCTTGTACTTGATTTCTGTTTTAATTTCTTGTAGAGAAAGCAAAAGGTAATTTTTTTTTTATCTATAAAGAGTCGCAGTGGCAGAAATTTCTGGGTTGGAGGGGACATGAAAGGATTTGGGATGGCAATGGAATTGCTTAGACCCTTTGTTGACTCTAAAGCTTGGGACTACTGTGTTGTTTGGAAATTGGGTGATGATCCTTCAAGGTGCAATTTTTTTTCAGATGATTTTTGTGAATACCCATTTGTTTTTTTCAGTCTCTTGGATTGATTGATGACTGGTTTTGTAGGTTTATTGAGTGGATGGGCTGCTGCTGTGGCGGTGGTGGTGAAGTGAAAATGGAAACAGGAGATGACAACTGTTCAGTGCCCATTTGTAGAGATGTGCATTTTAAGCATCCAATTAGCACCCAGGCTTGTGAGGCTCTTGCTGGTTACCCGTCTTTTATGTCTTTATATTCTGGGTACTGTTTCTATCTTTTTCTTAATCTTTTAATTTGTCTGTATTTATTTGGATTTTGGTGATTGTTAAGGTTGAAATCTGTTATGGGTTTGGAACCAGGATTCATGGAGAGGTGGTGACAACAACTCAACCAAAGTGGATTACTCATGCCAACGCCTCAGACTCAAATTTTTCTCCAGTGAGTTCTTCAATTTTTTTCCCACTCCATCTTTTATTTGATGGATGCTTTCAAATGGGTAAATGGTTTCTGATGAAATTAGAGAATGAACTTGTGATGGTTTTGTAGTTTGGATTTGAAAACTTTTGATGATAACCAGAAATATAGCCTTCATTTTTTATATAAGCTTGAGGCTGGTCATCTATTCTAATAGATGCATATACTATTCTCCCTAATCCACAAGAGTAGCTGCATCATATGATTAACTTGAAAAACACAACTATTTGGCAGGAATCATTTGGAACTAGAGTTTTGATCCCAGTGTTTGGTGGACTTATTGAACTCTCTGCAACTAGACATGTAAGCTTAATTTATGTGCTTGACATTTGACTAATTTTCATACTGTGACATAAGTATACAAATTCTGAATTTTTCTCAGATAGCAAAAGACCAGAAGCTTATAGACTACATCACGGCTCACTTTAATGTCTTAAAACAAGAGGCCATGATTTCACATGGCTACTCCAGCCTCAACGAGTGTTATGCTAATCCATTTCTTGAGCATGACTTGCAAAACTTGCCATCCCCCAGCAAGTTGTTAGGATTGATTTCTCGAAAACAGGTTATTAACACAATATACCAGTCCAATAACCATTCCAGCTTCGAAAGTTCTTCCAGTGGCTCAAATCCTTCAAATGAGCATCCAGCATTTGATTCATATTCTGGTTACTTATTACAGAATGGAATCTTGAAGCATACAATTGGAAAACCTTCTGTTCCAAGAAAATTAAAGAACAATGAGAACTCAGTGAAGCAAAAATTAGGTCAACTCCCTGACTGTAACAACAGAGTTACAAAAGTCATACAGAAATCTGAAAGAGAACATTTCCGATCTAAAAATCTTGTCACTGAGAGGAATAGAAGGAACAGGATTAAAGATGGGCTCTTCAGTCTACGTGCTTTAGTCCCCAAGATATCCAAGGTTAAGATAGCCATATATGTCAACTGCACCTTAAAGAGTCAATATTTATCCTTCTCTGCAGTTTACTGTGCAATTGAGTGCTGCCATTTTATTTATTTTATTTTTTTCAATTCATGAATATAGATGGATAAAGCTTCTATTCTTGGAGATGCAATCGAGTATATTGGGGAGTTGCTGAAGGAAGTGAAGAAACTTCAGGACGAGCTCAAGGATATTGATGGAGAAGAATGCAAAAAGAGCAATGCAGAAGCAATGACTTCAAAGTTGGCTCCTACCGAAAACAATCAAGATTCTTCTGGTTTTGGTGAAAAAGACAAGATTGGGGTACAAAGCAACTGGAAGCTATATTTTCTCTCCTGTTTAAACAACTAACCTTTATATATTACTGTTATAGCATTTATTTATTATTTTCTCAGATGCAGATAGAAGTAAACCAGATTGGCAAAAGAGAATTCCTGATTAAGCTCTTTTATGAGCAGAAGCCAGGAGGGTTTGGAAGGTTAATGGATGCTATAGATTCATTGGGGCTTCAAGTTGTTGATGCTAATATGACAACATTTGATGGAAAGGTCCTGAACATTCTCACGGTTGAGGTGAGATTTATTTAGTGACTCCTGATAATTATTTGGAATAATTTTCTGGGTCTAGATTAACAGGAAATTACAGTTGAAATGTTTATAATACACATTCTAATCTATCTCTATTCTGCAAGGCTAATGCAAAGGATATTCAACCAAAGAAACTAAGAGAATCATTGCTCAAGCTGAGAGTGTAGGGATTAAGGCAGCGGATAGTCGAATGAGCTGAGAATGTACTCTTTTTCCAGAAATCGAGAGTACAAGTGGGAAAGTTGGCAGCTCCTCTATTCATTTATTTCAGTGAAGGTTGTTGTAGCAATCTACTCCTAAAGATACAGAACCATACATAATGTCTAGATTGTAAATGTTAAGAAACTTTTGAAATAGCTGATACGGGAATTTGTTTTCTCATCTTTGCGTCGAGGACAGATTTTTCTTGTAAATGACCTTTCTTCCTTCCTTTTTATTTAAAAAAAGAAACAATTACAGAAGACTCATTGCAGAAATTGTTGTCAAGTTTATATTCCTTTGATCTTTGCATTCTCTATTCAATATAAGCTTTTGATCCTTTTCTCCTGGAATCACAGCCTATTTCACACACACACCCACATATATAACAATATTTAAGTGACAGATAAAAATTAAAATAGATCAAAAAGAATGAAAATAACGTATATAAGTTTCCTCTTTGAACTTCTACTCCATAATCATCTCAGTATTTTTCTCAAAAGAAAAAGTTATGCACTCAAAACTGAATCCATCCATCTTTGCTCTGCTATCAATAACAAGCATAAAGCCATTACTGCAGGTTTTAATGACACCAAAAAAAAAAAAAAACATATATATATAAAGTACATAAAAAAAAAAATTTCTTGAATAAATCTCCCAATTTACAAGCTTGAAAACTGCAGTTGCTCATCTCAGGCAACCAAACAATGCAGTCAAAATATCAGTGAATTGAAATCCCCACACTGATTAAGCAGACCAAGTTCAAATGCAAGCTCTTTCAGTTTTGGTCTTCTATGGTGCTGCTGCATAAATATACATCCGAGTACATCAACTGTGTCTGTCACCCCTCATTCACGTATTCCGGCAGCAGCCTTACTTACCTTGACTCCTTCCATATCTCTTCTCATTTCTGTCTCTCATGGCATGAGTTTCTGACTCTTCACTCGTAAAGTTATAAGTAGGAGTTTCACCAAATACTTCTTTTGATGTGTACTCTCCACTTGTTTCAAATTCTGAGCTTTCGTCGGTGCTAAAAGCCATTTTTCTGAATTTAATAATGTCCTGATTGTACTGACCAGAATCATACATGGTGCTTTGGCCATACTTCACACCATTAGTAAGATCAGACATTTCATCACTGTCTAAAGATCTCATCACCTAAAAAAAAAAAAAAAAGATTGTATACATTAAGCAATTTTTTGTTCTTTTTAATACTTAGGAACATTGATAAAATTGGCTGAAAGAATATATTTTTCTTTTGTTTTCAATTTTCACCTGCACCATTCTTGGCCGCTTTGGAGCCGAATGGCGAACACAAGCTGCTGCTGTTTCAATCATTCTGATCATTTCACTCTCCACATAACGCTTTTCAAGCCTAGGATCAACTATGCCACTGAGATCACCAGTTTCCATGGCATGCATGAGCTGCGGACGAGCCTGCAATCATCACATGTTCAACAGGATTGAGTTATATCAAGATGACAAAAGCCAATAACTATTTGTCTGCAGCTATTGCAGCTAGACTAAAAGAGATTTTGACCTCAGTTTCTTACCCATTCGACCAAACTTTCTTCCCCCAGAGGCTGTGTTGGATCAACAGGTTTGCGTCCGGTTATAAGCTCCAGAAGTACAACTCCAAATGAATATACATCAGACCTATCCGTCAGTTTTCCACTGGAAGCATACTCTGGCGCCAGGTACCTGAAAACCAAATTGAATGTTGATAAAGAATCCTGATGATGCTCGTGCATTATTGCATTTTTGTTGTTTAAATTACAACTGAACAGAAATGTAAGGGCACCCTTTCAAGTAAGCGTTCAAGCTGAATAGTTCTTGGAAGTCGCATACAATCAAAACCTACCCAAATGTACCCATGACTCGAGTTGAAACGTGTGTCTGACTCGAATCATTAAGTCTGGCAAGCCCAAAATCTGCTACCTGAAATTAAAGATGATTCAAAATACTGCACTAATTGAGAACTAAAGTATATATCCAGGCTTAGAGAAGCCATTTCTTGTGTGGCCGGGGAAGATATAAAGAAGCTGTTAAAGAAAAAAGCTCCAAAGGCTTACCTGTGCTTCAAAGTTATCATCCAACAGAATGTTTGCTGACTTAATATCTCTGTGAATAATTTTTGGGTTACCTAAATTGAGAGGAAATCAATCAGCTTTTAGTTTTGTATCCAATACTTCATTACCCTACTGATAAAAGTATCAATCTGAAGAAGAAGAAAAGAGAATATTGTGGTACACAGCTGTTGAAAATGCATAAAAGAGACTCACAATCTTCATGTAAATATGCTAAACCCTTTGCAGAACCTATGGCAATTTTGAGCCTTTTAGACCAATCCAATACCTGAGTTTCTGGCAGAAAGCAGCATTTCACAAGCATAAGCATATGAATTTGAAAATACACAAACAATACGAGAAGAAAAATCATCTTACTATGCAAATGATATTCAAGTGTTCTATTTGGAAGATATTCGTAGAGAAGCAAACGTTGACGATCACTGATACAATAACCAACCAAAGATACCAAATGCCGATGATGCACACGACTAATAATCTCAACTTCTGCTTTGAATTCGCGATCTCCCTGACCACTACCTGCCTTAAGCTGCTTCACAGCTACAATTTTCCCATCAGAAGTTTTCCCCTTGAAAACGCATCCGAACCCACCTTCACCAACAATGTTTTGACGAGAAAATCCATCTGTCATCTCCATCACCTCTTCATAGCTGAAATGTGTCTTAGAGCTACCTATCATATCTGGCTCCCCATTACTGTCCGGCGACTGCGGAGGTAACTGTGAACCATAAGAGAAATTCATCGGCCCGGAAAAATTTGCACCATGCGGCTGTTTTCCATAATAATAACCATCTGCAATCAAACCATTAGCTGCAATTATCAAGTTAGCGGCTTAATAATCAAAGTGTCTGTCTGGCAATGCAGGACGTCAGGAATTCAACTCGGCTCATTTTCTCTAAAAAATTTCTCAGAGAACTAGCTAAACAAGAAAGAATCCTGAAAATGGACAATTGTTTTTACCTGTTTGCACAGTAAAATTTTTGGGAGGCATGTAATGGGGATTATAATAATCCTTTCTTTTCTTTCTTTTCTTCAAAAAGAAAACTACTGTAACTACTGCTATCAGTACAACACCCACAAGCACTGCACCAACAACAGCCTTAGTTGTTGTACTATCAGACGAATCATCTCCAGATGTGGTGGTGGTGATGGTGGAGCTGGTTGTATTAGAGGACGTAGGTGATGAGCCACTAGAGGTTGATTGTTTTGGTGCTGGTGCTGTTGTTGATGGAGTTGTGCTCAAGTTTGACGCTTTAGAAACAGGAGGAGGTGGGGCTGGAACTCCTCTTGGCGGTGGTGGAGGTTGTACTCCACCTACAGCAGCAGTAGGTGGAGGAACAACATCAAGAAGAGGCGGTGGTGTTGCCGATAATTCTGAATGAGGAGGAGGAGGAGGAGAAGTCAAGGTAGGGGCAAGAGGGGACTCATGAATCTTTGGAGGTGGAGGAGAAGTAGAAGATAATGGTGCTGGAGGTGGAGAGAGAGATACTGGTGGTGGTGGTGGTGATTGTGAAGGTTGCGTTTTTGATGAGGGTGGTGGACTAGGAGGCGGGTTAGATTCTGAAGGTGGTGGTGGAGGTGATAATGATGGAGGAGGTAATGATGATGGAGGAGGTGATTCTTGAGTTGGCGTTGGCTTTGAACTATTACCACTTTCAACAGGTGGTGGGGCTGTTATAAGACTGTTAGACAATGGATCAGGCGGAGGTGGCGGCCAGCCATCTTTTGTTGGAGGTGGATCGTCAGGAGGCAATGGAATTTTAAACGAACTCGGCGATTGCGCCGAGCCTGACATTGCCTTTTCAAGATTATTTTTAATCCCCTTTCTTTAATTCTATTTCAAATTAAGGTTCTTGTTCTTGGATTTTCGCAAAATTTCTGTATCTTTTTAATCACCTCTCTTCAATTCTATTTCAATTAATTCTGTACACTCAAAACTAACAAATCTTGATCCATTAGGAATCTTGAATTACACCCACAATCAATCTTGAACCAACCAAACAATGATCCAGAATCTTGAACTAAACCCGGCAAAACCAATCTTGAAATTAATATATATATATATAGAAATCAACTCAAGAAACAAAGAACATCAAGAACCAAAATCAATCAAACCAAAAAAAGATCAAGAATCCTGAATTAATTACACCCAAAAACAAACAAACATTAAATTGAAATGGGATGTTGCTGGAAATGGAGAAAGAATAGGAGATGGTGAGAGCAAGAAAGATGTTTGGAAATTAATTTTTTTTTTTTTTTAGAATTGGGTGATGCATGTGTGTCTCAGTTTGTTGTTTGAATTACTATTATTATGAGGTGTAGGCACGATTTTCCGTTACTCATAACGGTCTGCTTCCCTCGTTTTCTCTTATTTTTAAAACATAGTATCCCTTTTATCGCTTGGATTTCGGGTTACCGCGAAAAGTTAAAAGCGCGGGAATTGATTAGTTGGGTTTTAGGAGAAAGCCCCCAAGTCCAACTACCCAAAATAACAATACTAATTAAATAAAGTTTTTTCTTTTTTTTTTTTTGATTTATTTACCAATAATTTTTCTTTTTTGTATAAAAAAATTTTATGGAGAAAAAAATATCAGTTTAATTCTCACTAAAACAACATATGTGTATATCCTATTTTATACTAAGAAAAAAAATATAAATTTATTATAAAATTTTGATTGTTATCATACTAAATTTTTTTTTATCATATATTAGTTATGTATAATTTTATTTATTTAAAATAAAATATTTTTAGGATAAAAAATATCAATTGATTAGTAAAATATATACATTTAAATATATTAGAATTATATACCAACAATCATTAGAATCAACTGATAGAGACTATTCTCGCTTAAGTAACGTAGTGTATGCAGTCACATTAATACTATCCAAATTAAAATAAATTAGTCAAAATTCAATAAACTTTAAATATCAGTGATATATATATATATATCCGGCCTCCATATTAATTTGATACGTTCTCAAACGATTTTTTGAGCCTTTTGTCTTGGTGAACAATATTAATATTAATATAATTGCAAGTGACGAAGAATTTTTCTTTCATATAATAGCTTCACCTTAATTGATTTAGTGAAATTCTCTTTAATCATTTTTAATGATCTAACATCACTAGTTGTATGTCTAAAAGTTCTCATGGAAGTCTTAGACCTTATTAGAAGCTCATATACCATAAATAAATAATTTTTTTATCTGTCAGCTGGTAAAACCTAATTAATTTGGTTTAATCCAAAAAAAATATAAAAATAATAAAAATTTATTAAAAACTAATTTAATGTGTCTACATATTTCACGATTCAAATTTTTAACAAGTTAATAAAGTCAAAAGAATATATAAATTTTAGTGCTTATGGTTTTAAAAATCACATACATGAATATTATAATTTTTATTAAACAATTAAATGAAATGGTTAATTCTCAATACCACAAAAAGGAGAGAATGCGGTTGAGATTATTCATAGACGCAATTGCAGCCCTCTTCGGTTCAAAGCTCTCTTCCATGAAATAAGAGGGTTATTGGACAGAGATTGGCAAGTTCAGTGGTTCATGTGCTAAGAGAAGGTAACAGATGTGCAGATTTTTTTGTCGAGTCATGCCCTCACTCTGCCAATCGGAGTTTTCATCCTTGATACGCCCCCTGCTGGCATCATGAGTTTGTTATTTGAGGATAGCCTAGGAATTTCTACTCCCAGAAGTTGTGCTTTCTAATGGCTTGGCCATTCCCTCTAATGTTTTTTTTTTTTATTTTTTTTTATTTTTTTAAAAAAAGTAGGCAGGAATTCTATTCTTAATCTCCAAAACAGGATGGAGATATCCCCTTTCTCGTGGGGAACAGAAATATCATAATTTTATTATTCTTTTTACAAGTTTGTTTTCCCCTTCATTTTAACTTTAAAAATTTTCATTATTTCTTTTCTTTTTCTTTTTATCCTTGATTTTTTTAAAGGGATGATTCATAATCATTAATGACAAATTTTCTACTTCTACCTGCTATTCTATTATTTTTCTTCCATTCTGAATTTATCTCATGGGTTTATCTTATAATGCAACAAGCAAACGTAAATAAATAAAGTTAGTGTATAACTAAATTTTAAAGAAAAAATGACAAGTTTCAACACAAAAATTTAAATAAAAACTGACATATTTATAAGATGGTACAACCCACTAATCCTAATTTAACAAGGAAATAAAATAAAATAAAATTCTAGCTTAAATAAGAAAAATTAAATCCTAACTAAAGTAGAAAAATTGAAATAGAAACATTGAATCCTCCATGCCAAATAGACAAATATTTTGAATACCTTAGCGCTTTCAATAAGCAACATTTGGCAAATTCTTGAATTTGAAATTTTGTTGTACTTATAAATCGTAAAAGAGGATCAATAGTAATGTGATCATAATTTGCGACTCCAATAAAAATAACATATTCAAACTCATCAAAAAAATTATAGGATTTCTGAACCAATAATTCACAATGAACTTTCCGATCTATCCAAAACCTTCACATCACTTTTGAAATCTTCAATCTCGACATCAATGTGTTCTTCAATTCCGACCTCAATTTCTTCTTGAATTTCTTAAGTTATAATAATTGTTTCTTTATCTTCTACCTTTTCTCATTTGTCTTCATTAAATTGCTACATAGTGCTAATTTCACATTCCAGTGCTAAATTTTTAATTACATCTTTAATTATCTCATTATTTACCGCTTTAACTTCAACCTTCTTCACTTCTGCATCAACTTGACATACCATGCATACCTTCTTAGGATGAGATGGGCTCTAACAGAAAGAACTCATCTTCTAACAACCACTTCATCACCAACCAAGAATCAACAAGCGTTTTTCCTTCTTTTTTTTTTTTTTGCTTGTAACCTCTTCCACCAAAAATAAGCACATCCCCTTAATTTAAAGGCAGCTAACTTCACACGTTCATAATCAGAGATTCTCAAGTGTTTAAAAATCTGTTCCATCTCTACAATTCAATTAACAAAAATATTACTATAAGAATTACAATCATAACAAGGAATATCTTCCACATAGGTTTCACATCTATGTGGTTTTGCAGAAACAAATCTGTCAATAAATTGGTCTCAAACGACATCATTTCTTGAACTTGACCTATTGTCAAATTGATTTCTGTTGGCATATACTATCCAAAGATCAAATTGATTATCAATTTCTTCAAATTCCCTCGATCCGTCGGAATCTGTGATCTCCTCTTTGCTTAAAGGCATTAGAACAATCTTTTGATTCTACCATGTAGTTCTCCAAACTCTCATACTTTGAGCATCGTCATGAATATTATTGCTTACTCTACCATAGCCACTTGACATAAGAAAAGGCGATTAACTTGCTTTGATACCACCTGACACATCAAGCAAGCGTAAATAAATAAGACTAGTACACATCTAAGCTTTAAAGGAAAGTAGACAAATTTCAACGCAAATATAAGCAAAAAACTGAGAGAAAATTCTTGTAATATTCATTGAATGAATTATGAGAGAACAAGGATTATATATTTATAAGGTGACACAACCCACTAACCCTAATTTAAGAAGGAAATAAAAAAAAATAAAATTCTAGCTAAAATAAGGAAAGTTAAATCCTAACTAAAGTAGAAAAACTAAAATAAGAATAAAATAAAATCCTAATTAAATATAAAATTCCTCCCCTATTAATTTTAACTAAAATAGAAAAAATTAATAATAATAAAACTCATCTACGTCATTAATGACTACTTAACTCAAAAAATTTTTGAACAAGTGGGAGGTAATGAGGGAATGGGGGATTGAATGACCTCACTTTACAATATTCATCATCTAAGCCACTAAGTACACTCAGCTCAAAAAATTTAACTGTTGAATTAAATTTTAAAAGATAATTTTATATTTTTAATGTTTAATATACCGACTTTATTTTTTTTAATGATTACAAATTAGGGATGGACTTTAGCTCCTAAATCAAATATCACTAGTAACATGAGGACTTTTAATTAAATTGTTAATTAGCAATTTATCTTCTTCTTCTTGTCAAAACTGATTTCAACACTTAAGTATTAAGATATTATCTTAATGAAGCTAACAATTACACTTCTAAACTGACTTGATGCCCATCACAAGGAATCTTTCAAGGTAATTTTGAAAATTTCTTTTGCCAAATATAAAGAAAAATCAGTAGTTTTCACAATATTCATTTCTTAATATATAATTAATTAAAATAAAACCCAAATTAATTAAAACTTGCACAGAAAGAAAAGCCAAAACACAACAATTACACGTCCCAAATTAAAATTCAATTTATTTATTCATTTCTCTTGCGTAATTACCAATTCACCCTTTCATGCTTCATGAATTCTGAGCTCTAGCATAGCACTCACAGTTTTGGGTCAATTCCATTACTTAACCTGCTCAACGGGGGCTATTCTAGTAATTTCAGATGCAAAAAAAATTCAACAAGCCTAGATTCAACGGCCTCCTCTTCCTGCTCACACATATATATGTAATGTATAATCCAACTCTGATTTGGATTGCAAAAGGCGGCACGAAAAGTTAAATATTGAGCTCTTAAACCGCCAAAAGGATGGATTTGCAGATACAATCTATAAATACACGATGCAACGTTATACCCTTTTGAATTCTTTGCAGTTCTTGATCATTTCTTGTTGTACATTCTTTTATTCCTCTGTGTAGCCAAATTCTTGATTTGTTTCTTCTTCTTCTGCTGCTGCTGGCGGTGTAGTTGTTGTTGTTGTTTTTTTTTTTTTTTTAATCAACTTCTCGTTGAATTCTTAAGTAATCATGTCAAGAAACCAATTGCAATTGTTTCCAGTAATTTCTCAACTTCAAGTATGTACTTTTTCTTCTTTTTTATCTGTATATTCTGGATTTGATCTCTCTGTCAATATTATTTTTTTCTTCTTAATTTTAATTTTGCTTGATGGGTTTGTTATTTTTGTGGACTTGGCGTAGTGGGTTGTAGAAAACAACGAGTTTTTTTATGAGAATTTGATTATTCAGCTATTGATTCTATTGCATTAATTTATTTTTTGGTTTACAGAAGCCGGTTGATGTTGAAGTTGAAGACAGAGAGTCGGTGGTAATTGATGGTGATAATGATAGTGTTTTAGTTAACGACGGTGAGGTCAATTCGGGTTTTGTTGATGTTTTCCATGATTTTACTAGCAATGGATTGGTGAAGTTTCAAGAAGGAAGCCATGACTATGAAATAATCAAGAAAGTTTTTCTTACTGGCATGGGAACGTATGCTAATGCCACGGAGATTGTAGCTATACACAGGAACGTGGTTTCTGAGTCTGCATCTGCAATGAAAGCTAGATGGCTTAGTTTTCAGATTTTCAGAAAGGCTGTTAGTGAAAAATCTGGTAATAATGGTAATGTGCATCTTGCTTGGTATGGTGGTTCAAGACATGAAATCTGTCAAATCCTTTCTCATGGATTTAATCAGTCTAGTGGAACTAGTAATGTTGGTCAATCACATGGAGCTGGCATTTATCTGTCTCCTTCAAATTTTCCTGTTGATTGGTATGTTTGATCTAGTTGATATACACTGTTCCTAATTATGGATGCACTTGTTTATTATTCGGTTTCTCTGCAATCAAACAGATGCATAATTAGATAAAGGGTTCTGGTTTTCATGGTTTCTTTTGCTTTGTTCTTTGGGTTACAGTGTAGGATCATCAATTGTTGATGAAAATGGTTTGAGCCATATGTTGTTATGTTGTGTGATATTGGGGAGAATGGAAGAGGTTCCTGCTGGTTCCAAGCAATTTCAACCGAGTTCGACAGAATTTGATTCTGGTGTTGACAATCTTGAGCATCCTAGAAGATATATCATATGGAATGCTTTCATGAATTCTCACATTTTTCCTAGCCATGTCATAAGTTTTAAGGCTCCTAACTGCAATGGTAAGCAAATCCAAAAAATTTTCCCTTTCTTGAGCTTTAGATTGTGTATATATATATGTACATGCTATTCTAATATCTAGTTGAACTTGTTTAGTTTCAGGTATAAAGAGAAATCAGGCAAGAAAATTAAGACCCGCCTCACCATGGTTGAGCTTTCCTGCTTTGATGCAAATTTTGTCTAGGATTTTAGAGCCTTCTAAGATGGTTTTGATTTGCAAATATCATAATGACTTTGTAGTAAGTGTATCACTTAATCATAATACCCATACAACTTCAATTTTAGTTTCATTTATAAGCACTTGTAGTCCTTGTATTTGTTATAGAGGTGCTGATCTTTTGTTAAGTATTGCTCAATTTGCAGAAAAAGAAGATTTCCAGATTACAACTAATCCAGAGAGTGAGGCAGATATCTGGGGACAGGCTTCTGGTTGATATAATTGGAAAATACAAAAACAAGGTATGACTTATGATCTAAGTGAATTCTTTAAATTTTTGGACTTCCGATAAGATTGGTAGATGGAAAAGTATGCTTGGAAAAAAATTTATTTCCAAAAGTCTCTTGCAAAAGCAATGTGCATAGCTAAACAGGTTTAGTACTTAGCCAAGAAGTAAGCAGAAGAATCCTTTTTAGATTTTAAATTGAAGTGCCATGAGCTAAAAACAGTTCTTTTTCAAATTGGGAAAAAAAAATGATAAGAAAGAATCTGTTGGACTTTTGATGTGTGAATAAGAGAATCCAATTCATTGAAATAGATCTGCAAAGCAATACCTAACATAAAAAGAGAGAAGAAATAAAGAGAGGACTAAAGTTATGCTCTGCATAGATAATCAATAATCTATTTTTTTTTGCCTCTAGAAGACTTGGTATTGAAACTTTGGATTTGCTGAGTTGGGGAACCTTTGACAAGATGAAACATGGATGGAATCCACCAAAGTTCTTTACTTATACTATGATATGCTTTTGTTTATTGTCTGTTTATGGAGGGGTCAGTAGCTTATTATTTGTTTACTTTATGTGTGAAGCTTCCAACCAAGACTTGAAAACCTTGTTCTCTTGCAGCTTGTGAAAGGTGCACCTTGCCATGGCAACAGAAATTGACTTTGTGATTCTGCAGCTTGTGTGTGACAGCAGTACAGCAGCTAATTCAAGAAAACCTGAGAGGGATTTAACATTTCTTTTAGAATATACAGCACTACAATTGTTACAAGTGCAAGTAGGCATTTTACAGTTCCAACCTCAAACCAGAAAATGAGGGGGGGAATTATGAAAAAAGAAAATAGTGTATACCCTTTTTACCAGCAATTGTCAATCAAATATCATATAGAAATCAAATTGTTCACCTGGACAAGTGCCAATTTATACACAAAATTTGATTTTTTTTTTTTTCTAGTGAACTGAAGAGGGTTAGCATTTCATTACTTTTAAAGCGTCAATGACCAGAAAATATAAAGGTTTAATGTGAATTCAATTAATTCTAGCAGGCTTAACTACCTCTTGATTATTTAAGACAGTGGAAGCATTTAGATTCCTGTGATCTTTATTATTTGATTTTGTGGTACCCATTGGTGTTTACTTGCGCCCTAAGGGTAAAGGGCATATAATTTGCCTTAGATCAGAGCCAAGACGACCCAACTCAGTAGGTCTACATCAGTCAACCACCTTACCGCCCCACTTGATTACAATACAAGCTCATGCTGCTGTGCTCAGCCATGGTCCTCTTCATTAAGAAACTTAAAGCTCAAAACAAAGTTATGTTAGAAACACAACATTGTACGTATTTGTTGGGAGTTTTTCACTAAAACCAGCGATGTGTCACTTGAGAAAAGAATTGTCAATCAAGTATAATGAAGAGACTGTTCACTTGGAGGAAATGTGCCAAATTGTGCCACAAAATTGAGTATTTCACCAAAATGCTACTTCCTCTGTTCCAAAAGTATGCAATGTGACTTCGATGATAGATGTAAATCAATTTCTGCCCTCTCTATTCTAACAGCTAATCTGCATAAAAGTAAAAAAGATTATGTGAGTCATAAAATTTTTATTAAAATTCAGAAAAATATAAATTCTTCTAGCTTCAAGATTGGGGGCAAATTTATATGGGAACATTTTTGAGTTCTAGACCAGAGTATGGGCCTCACTTGGCATCGTTCCAGGCTTGCCAGATGTTCATCACTACACCCACTACACCGACCCAACTAATAACTTATCTGAATCTTTCTGTCCATTTAGTTAGTAGTTGAGCAATAAAGTGCCTCTGTTTATTTTCAACTTTGGGAACAGGAAGGAGCCTAACATATAAAATATAAATTTTTTTTTCCAACAATATAATAGTTAAATTTAACAATTGGCTGTTTGGGTGTTGTGTTACAGTACCTCCTTGTGTGTGTCATGCATTTATTTATGTGTTGTGTGTGTGTGTGTGTTTGTTGTTCGAAAAATATAATAGTTAAATTTCATATCATGATATATGAGAGTTAAAAAAGTTGGAGGATTGAATTTTACTCTTTACCAAATATATTGATCTCATCATAAAATATTTTACTATCCGTCCAAAATGAACTAGAAAAAAATAAACAATTCAAAAGTATTACTTTTGCAAAAACTATATAATTAGTGCATGGATAAAATGTGAACATATCAAATATCTTGGACTTTGATGAATTGAAAGTTCATTGAAATATCACTTTCTTAAGACTTTAGCTCCGATCATAAAAGTGAGAAAGAAGTGCAAGAGAGCGAAGTAAAGGGAACGGCGAGGAATGAAGTGGATTGAGTAAAATGAGCTCCATGCATTAAGAGTCTGTGCAAGGGGATGTTTACGTCTCATTAGGGTTTGCACGGATATTGAAGAATGTGAACCATCCGATAAAATTAAATTCAAAATTTTCATTGATCATTTGACTTTTTTCGAACCGAACTATTCTGAAAGTTTTTAATGGTGGGCTAAGAATTATGAATTCTCCAAACTAAACTGTTTCGAATTACGTCGAACCGAAGAACCAAAACCAAAATCGATAATTTACTAAAATTTTGAATATATATATATATATATATATATACACACACTAATAACTATTATTAGTATTCTTTATGATGTATTATAAAGTTGATAATCAATAATTGATAAAATTGGAAATTTAAAATTTTGCATATTTATTTGTTTATTTTAAAAATTTTACTAATAACTAGTATTTTATTTTTTTATGATAATTATAAAGTTGATAATCAATGATTAATAAAATTAGAAATATAGAATTATGTATATGTATTTGTTTACTTCAATAATTTTACTAATAACTATATATGATGTATTTGTTCATATTTGTTCATATATATATGTGTATTTGTGTCAATCATTTTACTGGTAATTGTCATCTTAATTTATCTAACTAAACGTATTATGACATTAGTAATCAAGTTTAAAATTACGTGTTATAAATAAAATCTAATATTATTTCAGTTATTAATTATATCAAGCAATTTATTTTAGACAATTTATTGTTGATTGCTAATTTAATGTGTAATTTGAAGTTATAAGTACTAATTAATTGTTAGAAATAAAATAAATGCACTCATCAACTAAATTCATTTTATAATCAATTTTCAATACATGTTTATATAGTATAATAATATTATAAATAAAAATAGTGAAATTGATATCTATTTTATTCTATATTTTCAAATTATAAAATATAAATATTAAAATAAGACTTAAAAGTGAAATTTAATTAAAAATTATTTATTATTAATATAAAATATTTTATATAATGTAAAAAAATGTATACTTTCTTATTATTAATTTATTAATTATTAATTGTAAGTATATAATAATAATATATTTTCTCTGAATTTTAGTTTTACTCTGAAACAATTTAGATTTCCATTTGCTCCAAATCTTCGACTCGAATTATTCCGAAAATGTGGAGCAATTCGAGAGAATTTTAATGCTTTGTTCGGTTCCGAATAATCCTTTTCTAAATTCTCCAATTTTCGGAGCATGTCTAAACAACTTACATTCTTCGACCTTCTCCGACTCATGTACAACCTAATTTCCATAGCCAAAGGATGCACCTAACAGGAGTGTCATGAGAGCAACTGTAAATAATAAGAATTAACTTATTATCAAAGGCAAAAGATCTCCACAAAGTGAAAAATATTCCGATAATATAGACTGACTCTTTGCTAAGTCTAAAACTCCCTTGAAGCACAAAATGAGAACGTTATGAAATTGTTCTCATCTATCTAAAATTTATCTCTAAAAATATTTTAAAGTGAATAATTTGAATTTTATTATTATTAATTTATAAAATTAATTTTTAATTTAATTAGAAAAACTATTTTTATTATATAATTTATTAATATTTAGATGGTTTGATTTTTTTTTATTAAAAAAGAATATTTATGAACTAAAACTTTTACAAAAGCAATTCATGATTTCTTAAATGAATTTAAGCATTGGAGAAATATAAAATCACAAAACGGATTGATCATATATATATATATATATATATATTAAAGCATTTAGCATAAACATGAACGAATTTTAACAGCCAAAGGGGCGATTGTAACATAGTGAAACAATTTGGTATTGCCTTTTCGGCCTGCCATGCATAATAATCCTTGTACAAGTGCAATTCTTCCAAACCTTTTCCTAACCATTTCCTAAAACTCCAATGTTTGATTAAATCAATACAATAACATAAAGTAATTAAATTGACCAATTGATTGGTCTTCGATTGCATGCACCCACATCATTTATGTAATTTTTTTTTTGATACTTTAATTAATGCAAATTAAGAACATTAACCATCATGCCTATCTAAACCATTTATAATATGACTCGTCAACTATTTGACAATGACTTAATTTTTTTTTTCCTTCTTCTAGAAGAGAGTATAAATCCAGATTTTAAATTCACCATATTCACCTTAAATTATATCAAAGTGTATTAATCAAGCCATCTCTAATCACTCTA
This sequence comes from Mallotus japonicus, assembly GCA_949634005.1. Classification (NCBI taxonomy): domain Eukaryota; kingdom Viridiplantae; phylum Streptophyta; class Magnoliopsida; order Malpighiales; family Euphorbiaceae; genus Mallotus; species Mallotus japonicus. Next base: position 19,052 of record CATIWK010260815.1, read on the forward strand.
TCTTGTGATTGATTTGATTTTGATTTCTTTAATTATTTTAGCATATCAATTAGCTATAGAAATGATAATAATCATTAAAAACAATTATAAATGCAATTAATTTTAATTATCATATCACAAATTTTTATTGAATTCATTCAAGTGATAGTTGATTGTATTTTCAATTAATCATTTTAAATTTAATTTTTATTGTTAATGATATTCATAAAGTAATTTATAAAAGTTCTAAATAAATTTCAAGTGTATTTTTAATCCCATTATAAAAATGAAATAACCGAGTCATGTATAAAATTATTATGTACAGTTACATTTAGTCATTAAAATATTAAATTATTAAATTTTCTTTTCAATTTAAATATAATTTATGAAGAAGATTTTTTTTTTTTAAGGAGTAGCCTAATGGCTAATTAGCCTCAAAGAAGATTTTCATATATTTAAATCAAAATCAATAACTGTTGGGATCGGCTGTCGGCTGGTAGAAGTTGTTCTCATTTAATCGACATCTTGAGTTTGAGTCATCATGTATACATTCACGTTAAATTAGTTATTAAAAAATACTTATAGTCTATTCGGTTCAAATGGAATTAGTTAAAATTTAATGAGCTTTTAGGTACAAAGTTGTTTTGAGAAAAAAAAAAAAACAATTGATAAGAATATATATAAAAATATATGTATATAGATCATCAAAATCTTATCCAAGTTTACAATATAGAAATGGCATTTACTTGCTAATATAAGCCAACCATAAAAATTAATTAAAATACATATACTTGTCAATAGCTGAAAATATAAAAAAAAATTATAGATGAACAAGTCCATTCCAAATCTAGAAAACTATTAAGTTTAGAAACTTCTTTCTTAATGTCACAAAGTTTTGAAAGTCTTCTCTTCAGAGATTTAAATTCTTAATTTTAGGCACCAAAACAAATAATAAAGGCAAAGTTGGCGGTAGAAGAGTTTCACATAATACTATCGGATTTGTCAATGGCTTAAACTCTTGAAATATTCACTAACTATATCAACAATTGACTCAGTCAAGTCAAACTCTTTTCTTTTTATTTTTCTCAAATTTGGCCATTTTTAAATATAAACGTGCACTATGCCAATTTTTTCTACTCTTTACCCCAAGGATATGTATTAGGCATGATCGTGAAAATTTTCCTCATATTTTTATAATTAAATTCATTTAAATATTAGTAAATTAAAAAAATTTTCAACACAATGATTAAATTTTATTTCGATAATTCTTAATTATATTTCTATTCATCTCTTGATAAGTATTTGTAATTTTTAATAAATGAATTATTTATTTTTACTCTAAAAAAAATATGATAATGCAAACTTAACATGGTTTGGCTTTTGGGTTTCTATTTCTTTTTGTCAACATCCTAATCTATTGGATTTTAAATTCAATGCCCAATATTTTTATCAACATCGTAATCAATTGGATTTTGAATTCAATATCCTAATCTATCAAGAGTGACCTCAAAAAATGAAGAACTTCACCTTAATCAAAATTGAATTTATAACTCATTTTATCATTATAATTAAAAGTTGCATTGATTTTTTTCTATAGTATAGAATATATGTACTTAATCTGAACTATTAATTTATTGATCTAAAATCATATATATTTATTGATATATTATTTAAATTATTTATATTACATATATATTAATTATCATATCATAAAAAAAAATTTTGCACTAACATTAAATAGAATAAATTATTTGAAATATACACAAAGTTTCATTTCAAAATCAACATTCAAATAAAAAGAAGAATTCATGTGACATATAGGTAGTAACATTTATTGCTTGCCCACCAACCATATTGCTAGCAAAATGAATATAAAAAGGTAAGAATGTGACCACAAAATTCAAACTAAAGAGTTTGTTCATGATCTTTGATTTGAAATAAACTTGAAAAATTGAAAGGGACAAAAAGTAAAAAAGATTTTTCTTTTTTTTTTTCCCTACAAATGACAAATAAATTAAAATTGGTTTGGTTTGGTTATCTACCATATGAGTCTATGAGATCTTAATTAAAGTCACATGTGTGTGTATGTGTGACATCTTAATATCTAGAAGATGTAATAATATTATGTGAATTAATTAAACATTAGCAACAAAACATATATATATATATATATATTTTGCTTTGTTTTGGAGTTTAATCCATTCATTAATTATTTGATTGAACCTTAAATATTTACCTAGAAGGTTGAATGCTAGTGACATATTACATCATTCATAATGATGATGGCTACCTTGCATTGCATCACCCATGATGTCTCCAACTCAATTCGTTAAGTAAGCCTTAACCTCAACCATTACATAGCTTCATCTTGTTCTACTTGATCAATATTACAATTTTTTTTTTTTGTGTGAACAACTGAAATTCTTGATTTCATTCAAAAGCAAAGACTTTAGAAAGTACTTAATGAAAATTACTTAACTTATTACATAATAAAATAATAATTTATTAAAAGCTCACAATTTAAGCCGGATAAAATTAAAAATATATATATCCAGTGCTAAATGGTTAGATATTTCATAAAGCCCTATCTAATAACTATTAATTAAAAAAGCAAAAAATACATGTATATTTTTACTATAAGTAGACATATGTGTAGAAAAAAAAAATACATACAACCAACAATTATTAGATGAGTTGGTAAGAGTTATTCTCGCTTAAATAATATTTCTTGTAGAGAGGAGCGGCCACCACCATCCTATCGGACAGGCGAAAATCGTTAGTAATTCATATTACAAGTTTTTGAGATCTTTGAAAAATTTATTAATTGAAAATTTTATTATATCATTTTAATGTGATTATATATATATATATATATAACATTTTTTGAATTATACAGAAAAAACGCACACTGAATTATAAATATAACACACTCCTTAAAAAAACATAACAATTTTGTATACATATAATATTCTTAAAAATTAATATTTTATACATTTTTAGATTTTTATAAAAAAATGTCATTTCTTTTTAAAATAAATTTTTCTTAAATAAATTATCTTATAGAATTTTTTTTTTTTTGAAGTTAGATATTTCTTTTTCTTAACAAGTAAGAATTTTATTCTTACAGTTCTTTACTATTTTTTTTTTAACAACCAGTTCTTTACTATTTAACCACCTGAGATTGGACCTATTTTTAGAAATTTCTAAACAGTATAATTTATGTAGCTTTGTTTGGAAAAAACAAAAAAAGTAAAACCATATAAAAACGTGGGCAACCTGACAAGCTTCCGCGTAACATCGTAAAAAGTAAAAAAAAAAAAAAAAAAAAAAAACAATTCCTTGTCAACTACACAAATAGACGAGGAAGGAAAAGAGAACTTCTCATCTCCATTTCCTTCCTGAAAATATCGCCGATATTTCGGAAACTAAACCTTTCCTTTCCCCCATACTTTTCGCCTCTTCTTCAATTACTACGCGCCTCACCATCTCTCACTCGCCCTATATATATAACAGCCGACAGCTTCTCCAGCATATCAATCGCAGAACTCCAATAATATAACCGCGTTTTAAACATCATCTCTCTCCCTCTCCATTTCTTCATTTAAAGTTTAACCACTGCTGTAACAACTAACAACCTCCGTGTCAACCCCCGCTTGTTTCAAAAAAGAGTTCGTTTCTGTTTCGTAAAATTAAGCGTACGTCGGAGTTTAAAGAAAAAATGGAGGTCAGTTCGGTTGTGCCGATACATCAGAGTTTCAGTTCTTGTTCCGGTTGTATTGAATTTAAAGAAATCGCTGCTAAATTTGAAGACGATTTTACCTCTAAATTGACACTAAATGAACTACAAAGCTTCAATAACAACCAACCACCTCCTCCGCTAGAAGATGAAGACGATGAAAAGCAAGAGGAAGAGGAAGAGGAAGAGGAAGAAGAAGAAGAAGAAGAGTTTAGTTTTGCTTGCACGAATCCCGACGGATCACCGATATCCGCCGACGATGTATTTCTAAACGGACAGATAAGGCCTGTTTTTCCTTTATTTAACAGAGATCTTCTCTTCTCCGGCGACGAAGCTAAAGACCACACCTCCTCCTCCTCCTCCTCCTCTTTCTCCTCTAGTCTAGCTCACCGGCCTCCGTTGAAGAAATTTTTCATGAAAGAGCTTGACCGCAGCGCCTCGTCGGAAGCAGAAGAACCTGAAGGACCGTACTGCGAATGGGCAAGAAAAGCCGTGGAGACATCAGCTGAAGTATGCAAAAAGAGTAACTCCACCGGTTTTTCGAAGCTAAGGAGGTTCAGAGAATTAGTTCTCCGAAGCAATAGCGACGGCAAGGACGTTTTCGTCTTTTTACATCACCATAATCCTAACCACGACAACACCAACAATAAAGCAGAGAAAAAGGAGAAGGTAGCAGTAGTGGAGGAGGAGAAGAAGAAGAAGAAGAAAATGGCAGTTGCGAAAGGGAAGAGAAGCGAAACGGCGTCGTCTTCGTCGGCGCATGAGAGGTTGTACGTAAGGAACAGAGCGATAAAGGAGGAGCATAAACGGAAATCTTATTTGCCGTACCGGGTCGGGTTTTTCACCAATGTGAACGGGTTGAGTAGGAACGTTCATCCGTATTAAGTTCAACGGAGTACAGACTTCCGTTAACTTTTTTTTTCTCAAAATATTTTTTTAAATAGTTAATTTATTTATTAATCGTTTTTAATGTAAATTGAAGATTAGATTTGTTCTTTTAATCGAAGTGTATTTAAGCTGAAATTTTTTCCTAACAATGTATTTTTGTATTTGCAAGATAATCTTAACAATTAATTTTATTTTTGTCTAAACTGCGGATATTTAGAATTTAGTAAGTTTTGACTACGTTTGAATGAATTTTTTTTTAATCACTCCACTTGAGCAGGAATAAGAACAAAATTCGATAGTATAAGATGTTTTTTTTTTCAAAGGAAGAGTTACATTGAAATTAGATGATAAAAGTTACTAAAACAAGGAAGTTTTGGAGAAATGGAGGTTGTTTACTAAAGGACAGAGCATTCTCGATTGATTGATTCTTGTTCTTCTTGAGTTGGCTGTGGCAGAGAAAAGGTGGTGGGGATGGGGGGTTCACAAAACCATTACTTGCTATATGCCAAAGCTTGTGTCGTGTGCTGATTGCCAAGTTCTATGAACGGTTGAACGCCTGCCTATCACCATGTCAATTAACTTTTGCCGCACAAGGAACTCTCCAGGTTCACTTCCTGGAACCTCCCCCACAAAATCCCTAAATCCAATTATATTAATTTTTTTTTAATTAATTAACTTTCATCGAAATTCAAACTCAAAATTCTACAATTTACTGTTCTGAAAATGACTACGGAATTATTAAGATAAAATTGATTGGTAGTGTTTTGTCACTTTTAATTTTAATGCAAGTATGATGTAATTATACATGCAATTTTAACACGTTCTTTTAACTTTTAATTAAAAAATTTTAAACTTTATATTTTTTTAACAATTTTAATACGTTTTGTTAATATTTATTAAAAAAAATCGTAAACTTTACAATTTTTAACATTTTTAACATATTTTTTAAAAAATTTTGTCAAAAAATTGTTAAAACTTTAAGATTTTTTAGATAATTAGGCCAATATTAAATTATATTTGTTCAATCAATTTTTTTAACATCTTATAAAATGTTGTCTTATTTAATGTTGATATGGCACCAAATTTCTTTTAGTTAAAAAATAAAGAGAATTTAATGAGTTGATAAAAATTATCATTCTTAAAATATACCATTTTAAAATAAAAAATAGTATTTTAATTTGTTATAAATTTGAAATCACTTATATGACACCGAAATGAATTTTTTAATTAAAACGTGTTAAAATTATTAAAAGATTTAAAATTTACACTCTTAAAGTGAAAAAGATATTTCAATATCATATAAACAATTGTAAACTTATAAAAAATTAAAATATTATATTTTTATTTTAAAATAGCATATTTTAAGGATAAAATTTTTGCCAACTCATCAAATTCTCTTTCTTTTTAAATTAAAAAGTGTTTAGTGGTATATTAACATAACATTTTATTAGATATTAAATTATTGATTAAACAAATTAGGGTTGTACACAGAACGGAGAAAATATCGAACCGAACCGAAAGACATTAAAACCATATCGAACCGAATAATTTTAATCCCGAACCGAATTTTGTAACTAATTTGGTACGGTACTAAATATTTACAAAAAACCGAACTGAGAACCGTACCGAACCATACCAAAAACCGAATATTAATAATAATAATTATGTATGAATAAATAGTAGTGAACTTAATTATATATTTTCATTATATTATTAAGCAATATATATTACGTAACATATGTATAATAATATATGATGAAAATTAATATATGTAATTTGTGTTTAAAATATAATAAATAAATTACTAACAAAATATTTTTATTAATTTCAATATTATTATTGTTGTTGTTGTTGTTGCTACTACTACTACTATTATTATTATTCAATTGACAAGTAAAAATGTAAAATGTCTATTATATTACAACAATTCAATTAGTAAATAAGAATGTGAAATGTTTATTACAACACAATTTAAAACTTAAAAATAAGAAATAAGAAAAACGTTATTATTAACAACAATAAATAAAAATATGGAATGCCCATTATATTTCAATTTAAACTAAAAATATGAAAATAAGAAAATTAACATTGTATGTATTTCAAAATTTATAATTTATCAATTAAAATATATTGTTATTTCAACACGACACAACCCATTTAAACTTATTGTATGTTTATATATGTTAATATTACTAACATATAGTCTTGACATATATATACAGCTTTTATATTGTTCTATATAATAGAATTTGCTCCATCAATTATGTTAATAGAAATTTCGATATATACTAATATTATTATTCGTATTATATATTTACTATTTATACCAATTAAAGATAATTTAAATACTAAGTGAATGTTATATAACTTTAGTATCAACTAATATCAATAATTAGATTTACATTAAGTATTTATCAATTAGATTTATATCAAGTATTTAAAATACTATATAATACTAATTTATTATTAAGTTAGATTTTAAATTGTAAAATAGAGT
>CATIWK010260877.1:0-18239 GCA_949634005.1 Mallotus japonicus
AACATTGATCTAATAATTCTAAAAACAAATCTTATTATAACTAAAAAATTATGACAACAAAAATTAAAGAAAATAAAATTAGTGTGATATATTTTATTTTTAATTTCTATTCCAATTATTTATTTAATGATTTTATTTTACAGTCCACTCATTGCGCGAATTCACAACTAGTATATAAATACTTTTATAATTTGAGTAGTATTGAGATATGTATAATAGTGTTTTAGTTAAAAATAATACTAAAAAAACTACATAAATACTTTTTTATTTTTTAAAAAAATATAATTTTTAATAGTGTTGCACATTAGTTTTTAGGGGTGAATACTAAAATATTAAGATAGACATTTGTCAAATTTTGAACTTAATATATATATATATATATATATGTGTGTGTGTGTGTGTGTGTGTGTGTATGTGTGTGTGTGTGTGTATGTATCAATAAAGTGTATATAACTAACTATTAATCTCAAAATATAACTAAGGTTATATTTGGTTCGCGGAATAGACAAAGAATAGAATAGCTATTCCATAAGGAATAACTATTTTTTGCTTTGGTTCAAATTTTATTATGGAATACCAATTCTATGGAATAACAATTCCATAATTTTGGAAGAATAGCTATTCTTCCAAAAACTAAAGAATAGGAATTCTTTATCCCTTGGAATATACCATTTCCACTTTTACCCCCCTCTTATGTTTAAGCTCTCCTCATGCTATTACTTTTTCTTTTTTTAGAAATGATTTAATTCAGATTTTTTAATATTTTTTTAATTTAAAAAAAATATTTTAGTACCATTATCTTTTTTTTTCACTGTTATATGCTTGTATTTTTTTTGTGTTTGTATTTTTTTTCTAACATCAATAATATGTTTGAATTTTTTTATCGTTTAGATAAAAAAATAAAATTTTTTATTTTGATCAGAATTATAATAAAATTTTTTAAAAAAATTATTTATTTTATGTACGTGTTAATTTTTTTATATATTATATGTTTAATTTTTTTTTTTTTTAAAACATGCTAAAATTGTATGGCTATTTCATTTTGATATAATAATAAACCTCATTAATAAGGGTATCAATATCATTTATACTTAAATCTGCTTATCATTAGATTATGAACCAAAGTATGAAATAGTAATTATCTAGGAATAGTTATTCCTTAACAATCACAATTTTATTTCACACCTATTCTATTCCATGAACCAAACATGGCCTAAGTAATAATCCAATATAACTAAATATTCACTTTTGTTTTTTCAAACATTTTTACCCGAAAAAATAAAAATAAATAAATTGGCGCCCCTTCACAAATTCGAATATCGATTTGTCTTTCTTCTTCTACCGAACTCAGTTCAAAATCTGCAAATCTCGTTAACTCACTCACTCTGGCTGTTTAAAAATGGAAGGAGAAGAGGTTGCTCCTCCTCCTTCTCTGAAACTGGTAATGCTCCAGGGCCCAAGAAAGGGCGAGTCATTTGAATTCCCACCATTTGCTACTATCAAAATCGGTCGAATCATCAAAGGCAACACTCTTCAAATCAAAGACCCAGGCATCTCTTCCAAACACCTCTTTATCGGATCCCAATCTTCCCGTAAATGGATGCTCCAAGACCTTGATTCTTCTAACGGAACATCTCTCAATTCCTCCAAAATCCTTCCTCTCCATCCCTACCTTCTCGCCCACGGTGACGTCGTCAAGCTCGGCGAGGAGACCTCTATTCTTGTTCAGTTCAAGTCACCAGACGAGCCGTCGCAGCTGAGGCGCAATCCCAGGAGAAATGTCAAGCAATCAGCGGCGAATCTTACTGGAGTAGAGGATTTGAAACAGAATGCGTTGGCTCAAGAGAGACAAACGGGAAGAGGCAGGACGAGAAAACCTAGGGTTTTGGAAAATAAGGAATCAGAAAATGCGGAGGAATTGGATGCCTCAAACAAAATGGATGTTAGGGCTTTAAGAAATAGATCAGCAGTGGTTGTTAAAATTGAAGAACAGGAGAGTGAACTGGAGAAAGAGAATGTTATCATAGCAAAACCGGGAAGGAGAGGTCGGCTGCGAAAAGCCTTGGAAAATGCAGAGAAACTGAACCAAACCAATGAGGATTGTGTAATTTTGGAGAATTTGGATAGTAAAATGACTCGTGCAGCTAGGGGAAGGAGAAAGAAATTAGAGGAATTGCCGGCGGTGAATATGGATTTAGGGTTGTGTTCCAGAGGACAGGCAAAAGATCAGGTTAATGAAGTTGATATTAGTGGAGATAAGGTGGAGGAGAAGAAGAAAGAAGGGTTGGATATAGAAATGGAATGCGAAGATGCTGGCAATGCGATTATTGTTGAAGACAGTCTGGATTTAGGCTTGGATTCCAGAGAAGAGGTGAAAGATCAGGTTAACGAAGTTGATATGCCTGGAGATAAGAACATGAAGTGTGAAATTGGCAGTGGGGTTAAAGAGAATGGTAATGGGGCACAAGTCGGTGAGAGTGAGATTTTGGGAAAAGAGAATGTAAGCATTGATTTTGAGAAGATGACTTTGGGGCAGTGGTTTGATTATATGGAGGAGAATTTACCCAAGCAGATAATTCAGGCTACTGAGGAGATGATTAGAGGAATGATAGTGAAAGCGGATCGAGTTAAAGAGTATATAATTGAGCAGAAGAAAGCTAAGGGTGCAGCTACTATGAGGGATTGATCAGGGGTATTTTGGATTCTCTAATTTAGTAATACTTAAAAGATATGTTACTATGATGGATTTTGATATGATTTCCTTTATGTTACATATAGATAACATCTTGTCTCTATAATATGGCTTATCATAAAGTGCTGCTTAGTAGCTTAAGCAGCTTTTATTAGAATAGACATAGCAAGTGGCTGCACATTCTATCAAGCAAAATTCTGTCTAGTAATCTGTTTGGAGAAGTCATGATCATGTGTAATAATTGGTCACTATAAATGTATTTTTATAACAACAGGCAGAGAGTTGTCAAGATACGACATATACTAGCCCCTTGTAGTTTATCAATTCTATGTAGCAGTAGGTTAATCTTACCTTAGATCTCTTGTAAATAGGATAAGACTTTGTTGTGCCATGTATTTGTCCTTGGACACATTGTTTGATCCATTCTAGAATTTTCAGGGTTGTAAGAGATTTCACGCCGTTCAACTTTTGATGGCTTTCCACAATTCAGAATGTTTACATTTATAACTATTTTTTCACTGCTTGATTTTGAATGGGGCTTTCTTGCAAAGCCACATAATGAGGGGGTCTTCATGTATGAGGAGGGTCTTCATGTAGACTACAACAAGAAGTACATATAATGACATAAATATAAAACAGCTGTAAAAATGGAAGATGCTGCTAAAAATGAATTAAACTCAACCTGAAATCTTCCACTAAGCTCACTTTGTCAACTAAACCTTTTTTTAGCAGCATAGATCTTACTTCATCAGACTGTTGCGTGCTTTAAGTTGTATTTAGTAGCTAGAACTGCTGGGCAGAAGCACACTTTATTGTGTTGGCTATTTGTTCAGCTCTGAATTTTGAAACAGGGTATTGGATGTGTTAGGTTGGAGCCGAATGTTGACAAAATTCTGATTAAATTTTGAGCAAAGATGCTTTTATGTCTACATCTTTTATCTATCAGGAAGTTTTCCATCTGTGCTTTTATTTTCATATTACAAGTGGTCCTTGTGCGTCATTTTGTTTTTGTTTTTCTTTTCCTTTTTCTTTTCTTTTCCCGTATGTGATAGTTTTCAACTGCAGCTGATTGAAACAATCCTCCATTATGCCAACAGGTAACAGTTCTTTATCTTGGAAGTTCACTAGCTTTGTATTGTGATAAATCGAAGCTGCATATTCCTCTAGACACATGTTTGTGTTCATTGTCATGCACAGGACAAAATGCCAGCTTCGCACTCTCCATCTGCAAAAATGCCAGCTTCTCACTCTCCATCTGCACTAGTTGCATGCTTAATTTGAAGCTAAGAAAATATTGCAGTATGAGTCTGAGCTTGGAGTCCTACAGTTTCTGTGTTACTGTGTAATGACACATGCTCTGGAGTTCTACCATATCCTGTCACCTTATAACTTACCTGGTGGCTGGAAAGTAGAAATAGTCGCCTTTCTGTGCATCGGTTACCAGAAACAAGATGATCAATGAATTTCCCAAACAGGCATCAGAGACGCCATGAATAGCCTCTGACGACCACTTTATGTACTAGTTGCGCTTTTTCTTTGAATATCATTTGTTTGTCCAGCACTACTGGTGAGGTGCAACTGTAAAACTTTAGTTGTAAATCCAATTGGGTACTGTCGTTTCATCCCAATAGAATGAAGCTCTGCTTGCCGAAAGATAAATTGCTTTAGTGAATGTATTTTCAATCTCCTTTGAAAGCAAAATGAGAAAATGAGAAAAAACCCTTATGCTCTCCTTTCACTTGAGCTAAAAAAGTACTTGAAAAAAGTTACCATTCAGCTGGATCATCGGAAGGCATTGTAAAGCTTCCTGAACTTCATAAGGTCCAGAATAGTTACCATTCAGCTGTAGTATTCCTTCTGTTGTAAGCTAGAAAATCACAAGTTCATCATACATTATTATTATTATTATTTTTGATAAGCAGATATTCCTTTTAGTGATAAGACCAGGGTAAAAAGAAAAACCACTTGATGCTTTTGCATCAAGCGATGAAAAAACCACTCCCTAAATGAACTATGCAAATAAGCTTCAACAAGAAGAGAAGCAATGTAACAAAATCTCATCTAACATAAAACTGAAGACTAAGCTTCAAAATAGAGCATATAACAGAAACACAACTAAAGCAAAACTGAACACCATACAAAGAACCAACCTGGAAGCAACAAAACCAAGTCCTCAGGTCAGAGAGAGATATGATACGCATGAATATGTTGCAACAGGATATGCATATGTAATCAACCAAACCTGGTTTCATAACACAAATTTGCTGCAGCATCAACAAAAGAATTGTCACAATAGAAGATGCATCTGTAACCAACCTGCGGCCAACAACAGATATTCCACAACATTTAAAAATATATATAGTCTACATCATTACAGGGACAAAACCTAGATAATTAATACATGATAAATACGCAACTTCACAACTTATTCCTGAAATGTACTCAAACTTGGACTACCCAGGTGGTTTGGCTAAGAATATTTCCACCAGCAAAAAGAACAAATAACAAAAGCCACAAATTTAAGAAATGAAATATAAGCCAACATCCGCATTAGAAAATAATGTCCTCATCCTTCTCTGCTGCAGCAGACAACATGTTGTGAGCTGATTTTAGTGAAATTCCTTTCTGCAAAGAAATTTTCTCAGCAAACTGTTCCTCAGAAAACTGCTTGGAAGCTGCAAGCTGTCTCTCGATTTCCCTCTTTTTGTAACCCTGTATCTTCTTTAATCTGAAGAAATCCTCCCTTTCAAGCTCATCCAGCTCTCCTTTAATGTAACTTATTGTGTTCTCCAATTTAGGCTTCACAACATTCTCCAGTGCATTAACTCGGCGATTTGTTGTCTTGATAGCCTCATCGAGCGTTAAGAATGACGTCTGAAGTGAAGCAAGCTCAACGAGAACCTCAATAGATTTTACATAAGCAGCACGACAGGCTTGAACTTGTTGGCCACCTCTGGCCAATCCGGTAAGGTCATTCTTGGTGTCAGCTTCAGTGAAATAATCAAACTTAGGCAGCTTCACACCAGCAACATTTTCTTGTCGAGATCGAACTTTAAGGGATGCATTTTTAACATTCTCCAGGACAACATGCTTCACGTTCTCACCAGCAACATACTTCGCTTCAGTTAGAGCAAATGATGACGTCTTCATGATCTCTCCCATTGACTCTTTGGTAGAGACAATATTTTTAAGAATTTGACGAAACTGCACAGTTAAGGCATCACTCTTCTTCTTGAGAAGAGCATGACCTCTTGTTGCACCCACAAGACGAGCTTTAACAACTGCAAGCATCGTAACAGTGGGAACTACATTCAAGCGTTGGCTTTGGCCCGACATCTTTCAGAAACTCTAGAACAACAAGGAATCAATATCAGCAACCAAAACCAATAATCTGCAGTAGATACAAGGGTAAAAAACAAAAATTATTTAGTAAAACTACATGGTTATGTTCAATTCATGGAAATAAAAGTGAAAATATTATCAACGTGGGATTGGTGCAATCGTTCTTTCTGTATAAAACCGTACTGAATTGGTGCTCTGTATTTAAAATTAAAGATACAGTTGATAGATAGATTTGTTCTCCGATTAAACAAAGAATTCAATCAAAGATCCAATTCAAAAATTCTGATCCAGCTCTATAATATAAGAACAAAAAGAGAAAAAAAGAACCTGTGATGGAAGAAGATTGGAGTAGTGTCGGACCGGAGAATAACCGCCGTGCCCGCCGGTGAAATTGAGCAAAACACTGAAAGTTTGTGATGCTGAAATTGCGAGAGGTGTCCTGCTAATGACAGATTGACAAAGAGATCTCCGAAAAAGGGCAAAAAAAAAAAAGGAATGAAGGACTGGGCCCGTGTTGGTGGTGATGAAGAGCACCTTCCTTTCAAGTCTTTACCTGAGGAAGGACACAAAGAAACGGCTCCGTTTTACTTTTTTTTTTTTTTGAAATATATATAAATATATATAGTTTTTTTAGGCCAATTGCTATATAAAAATATATATATATTTATAATTTTTGTAATTTGGAAAATTCTATGGTTACTTTAATTTTTACTTACTTTTGTTTTATTCACCATTGGATGAAAGTGTATTTTCTCATCCAATGATGGTTGTTAACAAAGTATATTTTAATTTATAAAAACCAAAGTAACCCTAGAATGCACCTTGTAATTTTTTGAATTTTGGTAAAAATATTTTTATTTAACAAATACTTAATAATTTTAACACAAATAAATATTTAATTAAAACCAAATAAAAAATTTAACGTGACATCTTATCAACAATCAATTTTACCTTTTTTAATGATTAATTTTATAATGATTTATTGATATAAAAGATCTAACCTTTTAAAAATTTTCACAATTTATTTTAATTTTTAGATTTTGATAAAATATTTTAATTTAGCTTCTTTAATCAATTTAAAACAAATAATTATTTATTTAAAATTAAATAAAAAATATCTGCACAATAATAAAATAATTAAACTACTATAAATAGAGGTCTATTGGTACAAATATTCAAACATATGCAAGTTTTTATAATTTTATATCAACCCTTTAATTTTGATAATATGTCCCAATTTTATTAATTATTGACAATTTTAACATAAATAGACATTTAATAAAAATAAATAAAATATGTGGCGTGGAATTTATAAAATATTAAAACTTTTCTTTATGTTGTAAACTTTATAAAGGTATGTTGATATAAAAAATCCTTATACCACTTTTAACAATTATATCCCATTTTTATTAAAATTAGTTTAATTCAAAATTATGTGGTCAATTTTAAATAAAAAAAACTCAGATGATAATTAAAAAAATAAATTTACATGTAATAAAAAATTTCGTTCAGATATACATTGCCCTTATTTGGTTCAATTTCACCAAGAAATTCATTTTATTTCCAAATAAAATTCATTTAAACCAAACATACTTCATTAATAAGAATTGATTTAGTTTCAAACAATTTGATAAAATTAAATAGTTGGAATTCGAAATGAATTTTACAAAGTTTTCATTTAAATCAAATATACTTCATTAATAAGAATTGATTTTATTTAGTTTCAAACAATTTCATAAAATTAAATAGTTAGAATTCGAAATGAATTTTACAAAGTTTTCATTTAAATCAAACATACTTACTTAAATTTGGAAATAAATTCCACAAAATTGTATAGAATTCATTTGAACCAAACAAACTCTTAGTTTTGCTTGAAACAGAGTTTAAGTAATTGCTTACTATATGAGATCATTTTAAGTAGTTTTATATGATAAAATATAAATAATGAAATTATAGATGTTCAAATTATTATAAAAAAGAGTAGCATATTAAGCATCAAGCTCTTATAATATAGACGCTAATATATATATAAATTATGTGTGACGCTGTCCAACATTGTCCTCCCCAGTGTAATAGTAATAATAATAACAATAAAAGCTCGTAAAATATGAGCAAAATAAATGGATGGGTTAGATCTCTAATGAACTCTCTAAATGCAAAAGAGAAGTGTGGTTTTATTATTCTCGACAACGATAACTAACATGAGTTGTAGAATTTTCAGAACTAAATTTTGTGAAAATATATAGTGACTTGTTAGTCCAAAAAGGAAAGCATGATACTACCAATAAATTCAGAAATTTAATCAGTACAACCTCTTAAAAAAGGAGAAAGAATTCCCAAAATGAAAATATTAACATTTTCCGGGCGACCAAACACATTTATATTATAAACACACCAGTGATTCTAAGGTTTTAACATGCCAATGAAGTTCCACCAAATGGCATATCCATCCATCAATAAACATTTTGCTGCAAGGTAATTTGGCTTAATCATTCCGGTCAACCAACCTGGATGGATTACGAATTTTCATGCCATCACCAATACAGAGTATTGCACAATCAGTGCAGTGTTGGAAACTAGCAGAACCACCCAAGAAAGCACATCAAAAGAAAAAAATTTTCTATGAGAGGTTCAATTCAATTTGAAGATCTAGTGATTCGCATTTTTCATGTTTATTAGTAAATTGAGAAGATATATGTAATAGCAATTCGAGCTTGGAACTAAAAAACCACTTTAATGATAACTATAAATTATTGTTCCTTGTTTCAATTCACATGTAAAAGGCAAACACCTTCACCAAAAGGTGCACTTATTCCTCCCCCAAATTTCCACATTGATTTATTTCTTTTCACCACCTCTCACATAAAGATTTTGAATTAATCAAATGCAAGTCTAAATCCCAGATCCAGTAAGTCGTCGCCTGGAGGCATTTGAAACAGACACTTGACCAAGCCTATCTGCATCACCTGTATGTATCCGTTCTTTCAGAGGCATATAATGTCGAAGCCATTCTCCAGTGTAGACCTACATATGACCAAATAAATTAGAAAAACTCAAAACACCAGAACACGACTTTTATAAACAAAACAAGATGCTAAAAGGATTCTTCTTGAACTCAAGTTCTCCCCGGGCCTGCTCACATTTCCAATCAGTAAACAAAAAAAACTTACTTCAATCTTCAAATAAAGTACACAAAACATCTATTGCGAATCAATCCAGATAAAAGCAAATAACCATCATTAATAGTAATAGCACATGCCAAATAGAGACATTAGATGACATCAAGTAAATTCAACACACACAAGGCTTGAATTGCAGAGAAAATATTATCCTTTAATTACCCAAATTGAAATTTTTTATCTTGATTGGATGAGGTTCGAGAAAGGCAATTTGAACTTCAGATCAAAGCATTTGCAACATTCATAGCTAAATAGAAGCCTAAATATCACAACCACACACATAAAGCTTCCTGTGGTTTATGGTTTAGGACAGCTTCCATCTCAAACACTGAATTTCTCAAGGGAAAAAATTCACAAGAAAAATGCACAACCCAAAACAATCAGAATCCCATTTTTACAAGGCATGCCACCTTGGCCACTGCTGTTATTTCACTGGGTTCAGAATTTTCACAAAGCGTAACTGATGTCAGCTAGAATTTAGAATTTTCTTTGTACGAGTGAGTTTTAAGATGAAACCTGTTGTGGCCTCATTATCTTTGTATCAGGATCATCAAGTGACTCTCTCCAGTGTGCTAAGTACCCAGCCATTCGAGGAATTGCAAATAAAACAGGGAAGAACTCCGTTGGGAATCCCATTGCTCTGTTAACAAGAAATTAGACTTGTCAACTGTTCTACGCATTAAAAAAAAAATTAACAATATTTGTTGAGTACTTCCAATTACAGTTGCAAATTTGTCTTAACCTACCTATATATTAGTCCAGAGTAGAAATCAACGTTTGGATATAGCTTTCTCTTAACAAAATACTCATCAGATAGGGCAGCCTTCTCCAAAGCAACTGCTACCTGCACACAAAACACAATCAATTATGAGGCTTAAAAGTTGCATCTACAAATGTTAACGTATTAGACAAGTTATATAAATCCAATAAAAAAAAAAAAGGAAATCCAAAAGCCTAACCAGCACACAATTAGATAAAGACCTTTTCATCATGATCCTTTCACATCAGTAGAAACAGTTTTAAGTTCTGTTACCTATGTATGATCTCATATATGTAAGCAATATTATATATGGATGATGGAAAGTGCATGCAGAACATGAACTAACCTAAGGGAATTAAAAGTAATCTGGAACAATGTGCCTATAAGAACTTGAGGATGTAATTGTGGATTCCAATGAAACATAAGCACTTATTTAAGACAGTCCATGCAGCATCCAAGATCATGTTGGATAAAACCCCTCCTTTTTGTACATTACAAAGCAGTACGCTTTAAACTAAACATGCATGTCAATCACTTCAAAACCACATGCATGAACAACAATGCAATTATAATTTTCAACATGCTTACCAGCTTATAATCCTTTTCTTATAATTCATTATATAATTCATACTGGACCAGCTTCCATGTTATAAATGCAGGACATGATACAATCTATCAACTCCAATAAGAAAAATATTGTGCAGCTGTCAAATAGTACTGTGAATAGGAGACGTGTGAATGGTTGGGTCATAATGAAGAGTTAGAAATCACCTCAATAAGAGGATCTCGGCCAACAATAGAAAATACTTCCTCTGCTAGTTTTTTAATGACTTTTGCTCTGGGGTCATAGTTTTTGTATACCCGATGCCCAAAGCCTGACATCTTTCGCTTCCTGAATAAACCAGTAAGGTGCAAGAAAAGTCAAAACATTGAACGAAAGAAAGCACTTCGCCTGCAAAACAGTTATCCACGCTAATATGTCTCGGAAATAAAATTAAACACAAATAAAAAGCTTCATTCACCTGTTTTTCACACCCTCAATGAAGTCTGGAATGTTTTCAACAGTTCCAATCTCATTCAGCATCTTAAGCACAGCCTAAAGCAACAGAGTAACAGAAAAAAGGCTTACTGACAGGTGGCTCCAATCACATTATAGAAAAAGGTCAACTTACTGGTCGAACAACAGATAAATTAAGAAAGGCAGACCTAAAAGAATTGGAGGAAAGAAAGAGAACTGGGTACTAATTTAAAGCTAGGAAAGCATGTTATTTACCTCATTCGCTCCGCCATGAAGAGGACCGTACAGTGCACCAACAGCCCCAGCAAGGGCTGTATATACATCAACACCACTGCACATGCAAACATCCTAAGTGAGAAAGAGTAAGAGCTTTTTCATTCAGTTGAAAATTACAAAGTGTACCTTGACGCAAGATGTCGAGCAGCAGCAGTGGAGCAATTCATTTCATGCTCTGCGTGCAGTATGAAAAGTATATCTAGCACTCGAGCAAGTCGAGGATTAGGTTTGTAAGAGCGATTGCCTCTGCCAATTAATAGAAAGAAATCTTAAATAGAAAAAAAAAAAAAGATATTATCGCCAGCAACTATTATAAACTAGTCATGAATTTGTACTTTGCACAGACTGTACATGATATACATATTTTAAAATAACTAATTAAATAATTTTAATAATTTAAAACTATAATTTAATTAAATATAAAAATGCTAACTTAAAAAGTTATTGCAATAATCATATTTTTTATTTTTTTATTAGAAGTACATATATTTTTAATATGTACAGTAATAATAATAATAATTAAAAAATGATATTTTAGTTAGAATAGAAGACATCATTTTTTATGGGAAAGACGAGTAATATTTAGGATGTAATAGAATTAGAGTATTTTATATAGAATTGAACATGTGTATTTTAAAATAAGATTAGTTATATTTTTTTTATAAAAAAATATTGTAAATTTTAATAATTCAATACATAAACCTTTAGTGGTGAATGCTGAATTATGAGAATGAACACTTATCAAATTTTGAACTTAATGACTTTGAAGCTCAGCATTTAATATATATATATATATATTACAAAGACAAACTGCTAAGGTATGTCATTCCTTAGATTTACAAATGGAACCCACAGTTCTCTTCCTTGAAAAGGATATGGATTTAGCAATGCAATGGTCCCTCAGTAAGAAAATCAGATACCAAAAAAATAAATATAATGATACTAAATCATCAGAAAAAAGCTAATTGTTTACAAAGAAATTCTTTAAATATTCAAAAAATCAATATCCACACAGATATAATTGAAAATAAAAGAGGACACAGAACATACAATGAATCTAGCATGTACAAGAAGTTCTCCGAATAAGAAAGGTTACTGGAGGGGAGAACTGGAGGCCTGCCTGCCAACCTTAAATAAGCAGCAGCTGCAATGGTTGGTGCCTACAAGAATAATGCATGAATTAGTTTACAGATTATGAGCAAAACTCATCTTTTGAATTAATATTGCAATGGAAATTTAAACAGATATAAAACAAATGTGTACATGTGGAAAACGATTTTTCTTGTGTCAGAGATACGAAACACAGCAAAATAAAGAAAAACTAAATAAGCATATGGTATACCTTTCCAAGAACACGTGCAATTTGTTTGTCTCTAACTTGTTTGGACTTGTAAAGATCTTGCCCCTGAAGCAACAAAAAAATCAGAGATGTGTAAGAACCTCAAAAAATCAATAAATATGCACATGTTAAATTATTAACTGACATCATTATGTTAATAAAAATGAAAAAAAAAATCAGTAAAATAAATTTTCTGACTCAGCTCAGCTAAGCCTTAATCCCAATTCCCAAAGTACAATGGGGTTGGCTATATGGATGTTTTTCTCTCCACTCTAAGTGGTTGTGGGCCACCTCTTCAGAAAAACTAAATTTTATGACATATGGCTAAAATTATGTCAACACAAAACTACTACTTACTTCAGGAGCCGGTCCAAAACAACAAGTAATTTATTAATTATTTCTATTATCTTTCTTTTTTATTTCACCATTTCAATTAACAAACTAGTAAGTATGACAGAAACACAGTTCAACATGAGCAACATGTTAGCATGTAATGGTCCTCTTCAATATTACGAACTTACTCTAAGAGCTGGATTAGCATCAGGATGAAAGATGGAAAGAGCACTCATTGCACTGACAAGCACACCCATTGGGTGTGCATCATGAGGCATTGCCTGTATAATATCCTGAAAAAGAAAGTTGAAAAAAAGTATGTCAAAATCTAAGAAATCGCTATGAAGTAAAAGTTCAATCCTCAAAAACACAAGCTGGTTCTATTTCTCAATTCAACAGATGCACTTCAGGCTCATATATAAAAAGAAAGGATGCCCCACTACTCAAGAATGGAACATCTTTGCATTCAATAACATAATGACAATGTTCAAAATGATGTCCTATAGGAATCTACTGTTTTTACATAGGTCCAAATACAGTTAATAAGGGCTACAAGCTTTATGTGTGTATCAGCATGTGCATCTGGTTATGTGTGCGTCTGGTAATAATATCTGCTCATCAGTCAGGCCCATACAACCATTTATCTTTTTAATGGCCAAGGCCACATTAAAGAGCTCAAAAACATATGTTAAAACACATTAGGCCACCATTTAACAATGAAGTACTAAACTTTCCAGCATAAGTGAAATTGAGACCATGACACTACATTCTACAAATAAGCTACCAGGAAAAATACTCATTTTGCCATATCCTAGAAGAACTAACACTGCTATTTTGGTTTTACTAAAATTCATAAAAAGTGGAAGCACATTAATTACAAAGTTTATTTGCATTGCATATAGAAATAATTTATTTTCTTAGTATGAGAGACACAAAGAGAGTCATACCAAAATGCCCTGTGGTACAGCAGAATGCTGTGAAATAGCAAACTCCCAGTCTGCCAGCTGATTTGCAGATGGCAAATTCCCATACACTGAAAGAAATAAAGCATGTTAAGCAATGAAAAAAGAAAAAACCCAACAATATTTGGAAATGAATGATAACACAAAAAGATAGGTATTTTGGAAATGAATGATAACACAACATTTGATAACATCTAGTTTTAACAATTTCCCCTTCCCTCTTTTCAATCACAAAAATTATCAGACATGAATATCAAATCTTTCACAGCAGGCGTACAGTCACATGGATACAGATAGAAGATGCACGCTGTTACAAGATAATAGATATCCTAATCATAGACATAATTCATAATACGCTGTTACAAAAATTAAAAGGATAAACTCACTAATGAGATAGGCAACTTCCAAGAAAGTGCTACTCTCAGCTAACTCCTCAATTGGGAAGCCTCTGTATCTGAGAATACCCTCATCTCCATCAATATATGAAATTGATGATATAACTGGAGCTGTATTCAAATACCCAGGATCATATAATTTCAGACCTTTGTCTTCCTTTCCTGTTGTTATCTGTATAATCATAATTTTTAGAGATCAATTCAGATTAAAAGTGCACCATCAAAATACAAAATACAAAACAAATTTCGTTTTTTTTTTTTTTTTTTACCTTTTTGAAATCAGAGGATTTCACGGTGCCGTGCTGCGAGACAGGAATTCGGTATTTCTTACCGGTTCTATCGTCGACGATGGTTAACGAGCCCTGCAGGTTACCAGGTGGAGGGACCTGAGCTGAGACGCACTCTGCCTCTAGGGAAATCGGAGATGACTCTAGAGAAGCAGCAGCTGCAAGGTGAGCTGCGAGCACGGCCAACCGCCCACGAGCAGCAATAGACGACGACGATGATGATGACGACGACGGCATTGATTTTGCCTGGAAGTGAAAGAAATGATTTTGATTTTGGTTTGATTAGTTGATTAGAGCGTAAATTACAAAATTTGGCAATTGCAGAAAACTCTTTCGTTTTGTAGAGTCAATTTTTTTTGAGAGGGCCCACTGCTGTGGTGGCGGTACATCAAATCATTGTAGCAGAGCAGTTACCAGATGGATCACGTTTTTACATATTATTTTGTTTTTAATGTTTATATATTATTATCTCATTCATGTTGGAATTTTTCAATTCCTACAATATAATGTTCTAATTTTTTTAGAGTTAATTGAACAAAAAAATCAGTTTTTGTAATTTAACCACATTTTTAATTTTGATAAATAAATATAGAATTTTTAAATTTACTACAATTTTATACATCTAGTAAAAAGTCGATAAAATTTTACTTCATTGCAATTAGAATTGTCTTGAATATTTTTAGAGATAGATTCTAAAATAATTTATTAAATAAATATTAATAAAAACCTAACTTTTAACAGGAGATGGACTATATTACGATTTAGAATAGGACTTAATATATATATATATATATATATATATATATATATATATATATATATATATATGTTTGCTATTTTTAATTATCTTGTAAAAATTGTTTAGGTAGTGAATATATATTTAATAATGAAACAATTTTAATTTTTTTTATTATGATACTTTTTTAGTAAGATCTTAAAATTCTCATATAATGAAAAAATGTTTTTTATTTTTAATTTAAATTGAAATTTAGATTGATAAAAATCTTATAAATAATTTCACTATCTTATAATCAATTTCATATAATTTTACCAAATATTATAAAACAAAAAAAAATTAGCTTAGGCCATTTAAAAGAGATAATCTACCATTCTGTTATATGTCAAGGTATTGGTGAAGAATATGATTCAATCTCTACACCCTATACTTTCCCTTCAAAATTCTTTATATAAAAATCAAGTGTAAATAATAATTTTTCAAAAAAATGTAAATAATAATACTTTTTTTGGTAACAATAATAATAATACTTGACAATTAAATGTTCCTTCTAGAAGGCAAGAAGGGTAAAGAGAAATGCAACTCACAAACTCCAATAAGTATTTATCATTCTTATTTTCAATAAATTTGCTTACCTGTATGATGTTGCCACGTCACACTAATAAGTGATTTTAGTGACGTGTCAGAATCACATAGCAAGTGGTAACATGTCGGCGCGTGAGTTATAAGGCTTGATTTTGTGTGCCTGCTTATTGGATAATATCATAGGGATGCTGAAAATGGTAGTTGTAAAGAAACTGGATAATTAGATGTGACTTAGATGAGCAACTATCTAATGAATGTGATACCATCTCATGCTCATGAGTTCTTTTAGATAGCCGTTAGATTTCAGTGAATATACAGTCGCCTGGTTGCCACATCATTTGTTCTTTCTTTCCCTTTTCAAAGGGATTTTATAATCCCGTAAGGTCAAGGTTTTGTTCTAAAAGAAAATTAAAGAATATTACTAATATTTCTAGAGGAATCTACAGGCTTCTGGGTTTGGTTTGTTAAAATTATAAGTTGCAAATCGAATTCATCAAAATTTCTATAAATATTTCTTAAAAGAAATCTATTCAAAGACATAATGCAACCTATAAATAATTCATGGTAATTTAAAATACATATAATTCATAGTTTAGTTGAAAATACGTACTTGTTTTCGCATCCATTAATTATCACGAATAAAATATAGAGGATTTGAGGTGAAGAAGATGAAGAAGATGAAGTTTGCACCAAGTCCTTCCTTTTTTTCTTGCTCTGCTCTTGGATGGATGTCGGTTGTTTTTCCTTTGTTTTCCAATGTTAGAAAATGTAAACATGAAGGAGGAGAGAAAATGAGACTTAGCCTAACTCTATGTAGTAAGTCCATGGGTCGCCACCATCATGAGCCTATAGATTTCTACGGCCGACACTAATAAGAGCCAACCCACTTCAGAATTAATTAATTAGAGTCCAACCCAATCTTTCTAGGCCTGTCCATAATTTTATATAAACTATCTTGTTTTGTTATATAATCTCCAATTAATAGAGCCCATAATTAAATTCTTCAACATTCTCCCACTTGGGTGATATTAATTGTAGATTTTACAACAAAATTCAAACTTTAAGGACATTCATTCATTGTTTATATAAAGATGACTCTAAAGCACTATTCTGTCTAACAAAATCTCTAATATGGAATCGCAATGGAAACTACATCATAAAGTAATATAGAACCTTCCATGATCACACATATCAGAAAATTCTATTCACATGAACACAAAGTGGTAGTGTGGCAAGATGTGATAACACATTTACAAGATTTAATAGATATGTGTTACTTATCTTGTCAGTCAAAGATTTCTTATCTTTATGCAGCATAAGCATGCATCATAAATCATCTTTAGATTTGTATGTCCTTATAACAACTTTAATATCTCGAGATAAACTTCATGTGTTTCAATGACATACAAATTTGGCTATTAACATTTATACCCCATAGACACTTGCTTAAGATTAACACCAATCCTAAGTCTTTATTTAATAACACTGTTATCTTGATGCATTAAAATAGAAAATATTTCTTTATTATTTTAAGTCATCAAGTACATCAAACATATATACATATGTATATATACATACTTTATAATAACTTACTGTAGAGTTATTATATCTCCCACTAACTAAGGGTATCATGAAACTTAGCTAAACCCATAGATAATACATGTTTCTGATACACATTAGGTCGGAATCCCTTTGTTAGAGGATCAGCAACCATATTTTCCGTACTAATATGCTTTACAGTAATGTCATCTTTCTTTATAAGCTCTTTCACGGTCAAATATTTTATTTCTATATGTTTAGACCTTGAGATGTTTTTGTTATTTTTTGCAAATAACACGGCTGCCAAATTGTCACAATACAGCTGTATAGGTCTAGTGACAGAGTCAACAATTGACATTTCACTGATGAGATTTCGCAGCTGAGTAGCTTGAACAGTTGCTCCATAACATGCCACAAATTCAACATGCATTGTGGAAGAGGTTATCAATGTATATTTGACACTTTTCCAAGACACTGGTCCACCAGCAAACATAAAAATTAGCCTGATGTAGATTTTCTATCATCTGAGTAATTAGTAAAGTCAGAGTCTATAAACCCTACTAGTTCAAGACTGTTAACTTTTCTGTATGTCAACATGTAGTCTTTTTTCCCCTTTAAATATCTCAAAACTCTTTTAGCAGCTACCCAATAGCCTCTACCAGGATTCGATAAATATCATCCCAAGACGCCAACAACATATGCAATGTCTGGTCTAGTGCATACATTAGACTCCCAACAATATTTGCATATGGCACTGCTTGCATGGATTCTTTCTTAATTTCATTTTTAGGACATT
>CATIWK010260925.1:0-10242 GCA_949634005.1 Mallotus japonicus
CGAACTCCTTAAATCGTTGTGTTTATCATTCTTCCTTCTCAACATTCCTGCTATTTGTGTTTAATTTCAATTACTTTCGATTTAAATTCAATAACCTTATTCACTCCCAAGGCATTTTCAGTGTTTGAATTTATTGATTTTAGTATTATAGCGCATGAATTAAATTTTTATAATTATATGTCTTAATCGATAAAATTCATAAATAATATTTTTAACATATTTTATATGTTAAAATGTTTATGTAGCAAATTTTAAATATTAATTTTATTTCAACATCTTCTTTTTATATTAACTTCATTCTTTTTACTCGAATTATTTTTAAGTCATTAGAAAAAAATTATTATTTTTACTTAAGATCATTTTATATCGCTCTTCATCTTCTTCTTCTTTTTTTCTATTCTAATTATTTTTAAAAAAATATTAGATATAAAAATTATTTTTACTTAAAAAATAAATTTTGAAAAATAAAGATTATCTTTAGTTTAATGTAATAATTGAATTTAATTTTCTAAAATTATTAATTTTCTATTTAATATTAAAATTAGATTGTTAAATTTATCATTTTTCTTTTTTCTATAACTGATAATTAATTATAAAAGCTAAATATTTAATTTGTATGGGATAGAAAAAGATTTAACATTAGAATAAAACAAAAAGTTCAATGAACTGTTAACTCTAAATTAAAAAGCTAAACTTAGAAAAATAAAATAACATGTCGTTCTCAATTGTTATAAATATGAATTTAAAAAAATGCAGACTTTATTTTATGAATATATGTAATATAAATAAATAAATTTTCTATTTAATAAATAAATGAAAATATTTCATGTGAATATATTTTTGAATGTTAAAATTATTTTTTAAGTCAACTGCGTCTGAATTAATATATTTTAAAATTCAGTTTTCATATTTGCAGTATAGATAAAAATTAAAAAACCGCAAAAATATATTTTCCATTCAAATAATTTTTATATTTTGAAACCATATTATTATCCTGAAAAACAGAAAAGAAATTTTCAAAATATTCATTTACATTAGTACAAATTGTACCATTTAATTTAACTTTTACTATAGGTGCTTAAACTATTATTTTATACGAGCAAATTACATTAACCTCCCTGAGGTTCGACCTAATTTACTTTTCAAACCCTCCTGTTTCAAAATCGAATATTAACCTCCCAATAATTTCAAAATCGAACATTTAAGGACTTTTGTTGACTTTTTTTACAAAAAATGACTATTATACCCTTGTTTTAACATTTGTCTTATCTAACCCCATTACATATAATCCCTAGCATTTACCCCAAAGTTTATGTTTGAATAACAATGAGAATTGATGAAATTACTTTTAAAATATACATTTATAATTTTTTTAAAATTTTTTAGTTCATAAAAATCATTTATTAATATTTCTTAAAAATTTTAAAAAAATTATAAATAATTTTTATAGATCTAAAATTTTTTCAATCAATCCATATACCTTTAATAAAAAGAATTAAAAAATTTCTATACAAAAAAAATTTATTTTAAAAATTAAAAAAAAAATACATCTACAAAAATTAAAAAGAATTAATAATTAATAATTTTTAGATCTATAATTAAAATTTTAACTTTTTTAATTTTTTTAAAAAATATAAAAATTGGAGAAAGGTAAATGCTAGGGATTTGATGTAATAAGGTTAGAGAAAACATAATTTTTCAAAAGAAAAAAAAAGGTTAGAGAAGACAAGGGTATAATGATCATTTTTTGCAAAAAAGTCAACAAAAGTTCTTAAGTGTTCGATTTTGAAACTATATGGAGGTTAATATTCGATTTTGAAACATAATGGTTTGAAATGTAAATTAGGCCTAACCTCAGGGAGGTTAATGTAATTTGCTCTTTTTATATTTAAATGTTTGAACTAGCAAAAGCTTTCTGTATACAATAAAATTTACAGGATAAAATGCTTATATGGCTTATTTTAAATAGTAATTGACTTAAATACCTCCTTTTATATTATATTATATTTTTATTATTTTTAATTTAAATTTTACTTTTCTTCACACGTTATGTTAAATTTAAAAAATTATTACATATTCAAATTAAAATAAAATAAAATATAAAATCGAACAATTATTAGTAAAAAATAAAAATTTTAAAAATTTAAGTTGAATTAGCGAAAATAAAATGCAATCTAACTAAAAAATAAAATAAAACAATATTTCAAGTTTTGTTCAATAAGTAAAAATTTAATGAGGTTTTTGGTTAATAAGTGATAGTGTGACTGGTAGCATATGCATAGGGGGAGTCATCACTAGAATTGCCATCCACTTTCACATTAACACAACCTCTCAAGACTAAATTCCCCATTCTTTTCTTGATCAAAACTTTTCTAAAAAATTCCAAGCAATTTAAGAAAGTAGGAGAGCGATGGTTGCGGAAGGATGAAGATGAAGGTTTTGATGAGGAGCTTGCTCAAGACCTTGAAGACATTGCGCGCATAGGCACTTTTGGCCTTAAAGGGGAAGGACTTATTGAAGAACCACATCAACCAAGTGCCCAAGCTCCCTCAATGCCTTAAAGAAAAAGAGCAAGGTGGACTTTTACATCACAAAGTATTGAAGATGAACCAGCATGGGTTGGACAATTCTTTGATAAAATGTCCCTTGTTTAATCAAACTTCAACACTAGGTTTGATTAAGTTGATGCTTGGCTTGACCACTTTGATCAAAGGTTGGATCATGTGGAATATAATACTAATCAACTCTACGCCTATCACAACCTCCAATGCACTTGGCCTCCTCCTCCACCTCACACTTCTCCACATGCTCTTCAAAGCCCTCCTTTTATGGATGCTCAAGAGGAAGAAGCTCAAGAGGAGCCCTAACATGTTGATCATAATGCTTAGTTTACTTTGTTTTTATTTATTTTTTTTTGTTTCTAAGTTATCTTTGTATACTTTTTGCTTTCAAGCTTTATGGTGGACTACATATTTCTTTCCCATGTACTCTCTTTTTACTAATGAAATTATGTTCTTTGTGCTTATCTGTTAGTAATATGCACTAGGTCAATCATTTATGACCATGTATTGACTTTATCATTTTATTAATAAAGAGACATTTCCATTATCACTTCTTTTTATGATAATTAAATGAATAGTTAATTCTTTCTAAGGTCATCAAGTATGTGACTTGATAGTAAAACCCTTAGATTAAAATATGAGTTCCATTCAGATTACCCCTAGCCATTTATTTATTATAGAAATATTAATGAATTAAGGCTAGTATGGTGTTGACTGATGATTATGTTTTACCAATCATGAATATGAGATATTAAGTCAACTCATAGGTACATGTTTGAGAAATCATGTACTGGATTGACCCACTATGAGAATACTATATAGATAATTGTCATAAGTATTTCTCATCATAGTAATATTGTTTTAGTCCTTCGACCTTGAAATCACCATGGATTTCTACATAACTATTTTATATTTTGACACATTTTAATATTGTCTTTAACAGGATGATGACATAGAATGTTGTTGGATATGAAATGAGTTATGTAAGGAATGTGAGTGATTAAGAAGGAATTTATCCCTCATTTAATATGAGTAAGATATCTATGGGCCCCTGATAAGATAGATTGAAAAGAAAATGCATGGCCATATTGAAGTGAATTGATAAAGAGTTATCATTTTCAGTCTACTTGGAATCAAGTCATAATGTTATTGAACTGTATGAGGATGACATGAACTATGCCTTATGTTCAATTAAGATATTATGTGATAAATGGACTATAATGTTGACTGTAATCAGGTTATATCGGATTATCGGCCTTCACATAACTTGGGTAGTCATAATGTATTGCTAGAGGCCACTTATGACATGTATGCCTAAATTGGGATTTTAGGCCCACCTACAGGGTCACACACTTAGAACATGCCCAAAAGGAATATGGGTTTACTATATATATATATATTTATTTATTTACTTATTTATTTAAGGTAATGGTTATCTTAAATAAATAGGAAAATATATTTCTGTTTTGGTATTTAAAATCAAATTAGAATTAAATGTGGTATATACCAAAAGGTGTTTTGGTAAGTGAAACCCTAAATGAGAAGTCTATAGATATATCATCTTCTCTAGGGTTTCATACACACAATATTCTACCACCTAAAATTCGTCTTCTCTTCCTTGGAGGAAACGAAACACAGAGAGTTTATTCGTTCTTAATTTTGTGAGACAATCAAGAAGGTGCTAGCACACAGATTCATTTTGAATCAAGTTTGTTCGTATGGATACTAGTAGAGGACGAATCCTTTGGAGACATCTCAATCTGTTTAAATAAGACGAAAAGCTCAAGGTAGGCTGTCACCGGTGTGAACCTCCTCTCTTTCTTCTAGCAATCTTGCCTCTACAAGCGATTGTGGTAAGATTTTGGAAACCCTAACTAAATTAATTAATTGAATTGCATGTATCCGGTTTTGGGTACGTGATAAAATTTTTAATTTTCCGCTGCGTTTTATATTACGAAACCCAACATTAGATGCCTACATTATTCAAGTATCATGTCCCATATCTCTATGGAACTTGTAGTACTTATCCCGATCTCGTCTTCCCAAGGTATAGTGGTTCATTTGTTTTGGCCAACGGATATTATATCCAGATTTTCTAACCCACGTCAATATTTCTGATCTGGAAGCGTTGAGCGGTATATAGTTGCCACGTCGATACAGGCTTCTCCTGTCATTGTGATGTCTTCCCCTATATTCTCGATTTCTGCTACCTTCCTCTTCCCTAGGTCATTTCTTATCGAACCAATTATGTGGCCTTAAAGATTGCCATGCTTTATCCAGCCTTATGAACTTTTGGGCTCTGTTCATTAACTCGGTAAAAGTTTTAGAAGGGTCAAGATAAAGTGAATCTATCAATTTGCCATACCTGGTACTGTGCTGTAAGGTACTTAGAGCTTCGGTATGACTGAGGTTTTCTATCTGCACAGCTACTTTGTAAAAGCGGCTGATATAGCTTCATAGGCTTTCACCTTCTTCTTAAACTACATTCTATAGGTCTGCAGATACTCTCTTAGTAGGAATATTGGTGACAAATCTTGCTTTGAACAACGTCGCCAATTAAGAGAATGACTTAATGGATCCTTCTTCTGAACCCAAATACCATTTCTTAAGCCATGTCTTGTAAGGTTGTTGGAAATACTTTACACAATAAGGCGTCAACCGTGGTATAAAGTTGCATCACGGTGCAAAATTTAGCCAAATGACTTTGAGGATTAGAGGTCCCATCATAAGATTCCAGCTGTTGAATTTTGAATTTGGATGGAAAAGGAACCCCCAGCAGCTGCTTGGTCAAAGGTGAGGTGTGCGCCAGGTCTTGACCCATCTCTTCTAGAGCTAAGGCTCCACATTTTTTTATTGCCTCCATTACCTGCTTTTCAACCTCGACATTAATGATTTGTATGCTTTTTTCTTCAGCCTTATTAAGTTCATCCCATGAGGAATCTTCACTAGAAATAGGTGGGCTTGCTACCTCTTCAAGCGGTGCTTTGCCTTTCTGCACCTGCCGAGTGCAATATTTTAAAATTGGGGATTCTTTTACTTCTGACGGTGTGCCATTAATAGCAGTTGTTGCTTGATCAAGCCTTTTCAATAAGGCCATCAAATCCTGACGGATGGATGTTAGTTCATCTTTTTTTGTTCCAGTTTCCAATGCAGGTCCGTTATTGTTAACGGCTTGAGAATCATTAGGATGTTGGCTAGAAGAAACTCCAAACGATAGGTCCACATCGGGTGATTGAGTGTCATCATTGTTGGAATGTTCTGCCATGAGAGAGCAACGTCAAGGAAATAGTGAAAAAAATTTTGAGGAATGTCCACGCTCACCGCACCAATGATACAAAGGTGTCTCCTTGAGCTCCTACTTTTGTGGGGATGATAAATGGTGATTGGGTAGTCTACAAAAGAAGAAAAGTCAGGTGGGATCTAAATGATCCTACTCTGATGCTTAAGTTAGAAAGATATTTGATGTAAAAGGGAATTTAATTGATTAGGTTAAGTTGTGTTACCTAATTGGATTAGGACTCCATATATAAGTTAAGTAGTTATCATCTGTATAGTGATTTTCGGCCATGTTGAGGAGTAGTTCCGTATTTAAGGAACTTCCATCACTCCTAGATGTGTGGAGATAGTGCATGACATTCATGGATAGTGGGCGACCTTTGTGCTCCGCAGGTTGCAGTTCACAAGTTATGTTATCTGTAGATGGTTTCAGGTCACAGGAAACGATTTATAGTATCTGCTAATTTCATATCTGTTGACTCAACATTTGACTTGGACTTTGACCTTAGTTTATAGGGGTTGAATTTTCTTTATGTTATCAATTAGTATTATGATTAATTTAATAATTAGAATTATTAATAATTGAATAATTTAATTTTTTATTTTATTGCAAATAATAATAATAATAATAATTAAATAATTTGTTTATTAGTTGTGAAAATTCTTTTGTTTTATAATAGTAATGAAATATATATTACATTTTAATAAAATAAATTAATATTTAAATAATTTATTTATTAGTTGTATTATGACTAATTTATAATATAATTATTGAACACGAAACCAACTTTATTTGATGAGGACATTACAAAATTTACTTTTATCAGACAACTTTATTATTGGCTCATTTTCTAAATGATCCCCACTCATTTTCATAACAGTAACATGAACATCATCTGTATTTTCTTCCGCAAGTTGTTCAATTATCTCCTCATGTAGTGGTCAAGAATAATGCAAATTTCATATGGAACTCGTAGTAATTTAAGGCTTCAGGTTTCACCTGGTCTTAACCTGAAAGCCGGGGCGGGGGAGGGGGATTTTTTTTATTGAATTTGAAAAATTGTCATGCTAGCATGTATTTGCTTTCACATTATTGATTAGAAAATTGGTTTCGCGGTTAATTCATGAATCCATCATGAATATTTTCTTATAGTAAAATAGAGAGTACTTACGTAGCATTCTACACACTATAATTAACATGAAGATAACTATGTCATAATCAACAAAAAATAAAAATTTAAGAATTGTTGAGGACAAAAATGAAATTGGCAAATCTATGAGAGCAGCTTCGATGTGATATTATTAATTCTGTGTCGGTAGTTATTCTAAAGTATTGATCTTTTAGTGAGTGCTTCATCAATTTATCATTGTGCCGTGTGGCCAATAACTTGTTGGGCAAAAGGCAAGACAACTTTTGTTGACCTGTTAGTGGAGGACGTGGCTTGTTTTTCTTTTTTTTATGCAGACTTGACACACCCAGGTGGAACCACTTTTCCAATAATTCGAGGATTCACATTAACACATTCTGATACAGTCTTGCCACCTTTTTCTCCATTATATTTCAAGTCAATGTTCCCAATTGACACGTTATGGCATGGCACACCTTTGCTACACGTGAGTCTCAATGCGTGTTTCGTGGCGGATGTTCCTCGAATATTCTTGAAACTGACACTATGAATTTTGACCCGCAAAAGAATCTTGAAAACAGAACACAAAAACAAAAAGTATATTTAGCCAAACAAAGAGATATGGATTTTTAACAATGCTTAGCATAATTCCATAGAGACGCATTCGTCCCCGGTTTTAATTTTTGCACCGTTGATCTTCACTTGAATAGATCTATCAATGTGAATTCCGTCTGTATTTAGGCTTTTCTCTGGTGCGTTGACCACTACATTTTCAAGGGTAACGTTGTTGCACTTCAAAACAATCATGTGGTAAAGCTTGCTGTTTAATGAGGTTATGTCTTGGATTTTTGAGTTGCTGAGTGCTGTGAATCGTATATTCTGCTCAAAATGAACTAAAAAAAAAAAATTACAACCAAAATGTGTGCAATTTTTGTTTTTTGAATTTGTATCAACTTTTAAAATTTAGCCAAAATGTTATAATTGGGCTAAATATTTGAAATTTTATGGCATAATTTGCACTTTGATCAAAATTGATAAAGGGCACATATATGTGGTTATCTCAAAAAAGAGTCACATTTAATGCCACATAAGCAATTTTTTATTTTGATCAAATTGTATATTATGCTAAAATTACAAATAATTGAATAAACTTCGAAATTTTTACCAAGTTTTAAGAATTGGAATAAATTAATTACAAATAAATAGTGTGATTTTTCATACCAATAGACTGTTAAATCGATAACAATATATGTGAAAAGATAATATATACTCACACTTGGTAGTGAGCTACACTTTTTAGTCTTTACACAATTAGTTTTCGACCAATGAATTGATCCTTGCCCATCAAATATTCCACCACTTGTTACATGTAATCCATTGATATTTTTGAAGATGGTCCAGACGTCCTGGGACCTGAATTTTTCGATGTCCAATGGAGCCCTGATTGTTCCTTGGACTTGAACGGTTACTGGACTTTTGCAGGGTCCCTGAAACGTCACAGGTTCAACCATGTACTTCCTTTTCCTATTACAACCATGCTTGCAACACTTGACTTGCACGCATCTACCCATGCACTATTTAGAGCCTTTAAGAATCAAAATAAATTATGCAATGTCAGCAACATGCAGTCGTTGCAACTAGCTCTAGATTAATTTTGGACAACAATAGATGATAGATGTCACTAGTAATGACATGCATGAACACTAAAAAATAAAATATTTTTGTTAAAATTACATGTATGACCCTATATACAGAGACATGTAAATGAAAGGGGAGGATGTAAAAAAAAGTTGACTTCCCATAAACATTACTAGTAATGTAACCGAGTAAACAGATGATAGCAGCAAGAATATGCGGCAAACAGCCCCTGAAATAATTTTAGAACCCATATATCTTGGCTTCTTTTTACAATTTTGTGGTTTCTTTGCTTTATTTCATTACTATTTTTTTCTTGAGCTTCTTCAAGCTTGAACTTGCTTCGTTTAAGCCTGAAAAAGTTGTGTTGAGTTAATTTATAGAGTGGTTAAGGAAGTTCAAGACCGCATAACCTTGAGCCTATTTTTATTTAGTTTCCAATTATATATTTTACACCACAAAATACCAGGTGGTGAGTTTGACACACTCTTGAGTAAAATTGCGCTTTCCTAATTTAAAGGTTAAACTGGGTCACTTGACATTTTGGCTTTAGTTGCACACATGTAGAGTGGAATACTGGCTTGCTATTTATTAGCATTTTATTTTTGGGTCATTTACCATTTTATGGTAAAAAATAAAAAAAATAAAAAAAAAACTTCTCTTTTTATGGTACTTTTCAAACTATTTCTCTTTTTGTGGTGAATTTTGAAAAAATTTTCCAATTTATGGTACTTTTGGTTGAGGTGGCGTCTTATGACAGAGTGGGTGTGCATTCCGCCATTGGAGCTAGCAGAATGAGCACTCCACGAGTCCAAATAGTGGCATGCAAATTGCATTTTTTTTTGTCCATTCCACCACTCCCTATGGCGGAATGGACTAAAATTTTTCCCTTCCCCCGGATTTGGCAACTGATTTGACCATGCCCACCAATAATTGGTTGATGATTATGTTAACTTTTCTAATATTATAATTAATAACTAATTATTGGATTATGATTATGTTGGTTTTTTTTTAATAATGGTTAGTCACTCATCACTGTGTAATGATTGTTAACAATAATAATAATAAATATTTGAAGTTATTTCATTTAAATATTTCATATAATATAGGCAATTTTAAATAATAATAAAAAAATTATTACGTAGGTGTAAATATTAAAATTATATAAAATTTATTATTAATTTTTGTGAATAACAACAAGAGTGCAAAATACGTGGAAGTAGTTAATTAAAAAATTAAAAAATTATTTATTAGTAATCAATTTATTAAAAATAGTTAATTAAAATATAAATAAGATGATGATTATTATTAATAATAATATTATTTCTAATATTTGTGTTGTTGTGAAATAATAATAATAATAATAATTATTATTATTATTAAATGAGAGGGTAAAATGCTGAAAAGAAAATAATAATGATTAATATGTAATAATTAGTATTAAAACAAATAAAAAGAAAGCTGGAAAGCAACAAATGAAAATAAATAAGTATCATTTTTCAAAAAAAAATAATAAATTAGGTGTCGTAGGGTCTATACATGCAAACTCTAGAGCGTAACCCCAAATTCCGACAGCGACCAACCCGTCCAGAGCTCATATCCATGAACTGAGACCCACCACTTTGAGAATCACCACCATCATC
>CATIWK010260966.1:0-13721 GCA_949634005.1 Mallotus japonicus
ACATCAAAAAAGTCATTATCCCTTATTTTTTTGAGCAACAGGTTCTAATGTTATCATGCTGTGGGGTTTTCTTGCCTAAATCATCATCCAAAGTTTAAAAATATATTCACAAATAACCGTTGAAGTAACCACGCCTTAGCTGTGGTGATGTAGAGTTTTCATATCTTTTAGGAATTGACGGTTCAAACTCCACTTCCATCCCTTCCCCAATACCCAAAAATTATTGCTAAAAAAAATAATAATAAATAACCGTTGAAGTAATATGTCTAAAATAAAAAAAATATAAATTTTATACCATTAAATCAATTTGTTTTTTGAACGTAACCATTAAATCAACCTTTAGAATTAGTTTAATATATGTTTTAAATATAGATTCTAGACATGTGCGTTTTGCATTTTGACCTTTATTAGAGATAAAAAGTATAAAAAAATCTTAAACTTTTCAACCTCATTTTCTCTCAAACTTTATTTTCTTTCTTTTCTACCCACTCATCTTCCTTAAGTAAGGATGAGTGATTTTTGACTATTTTTATCTGAAATGACCCCTCTATACCTTTTTTTTTCTTAAATCTGATACGATGAAATCATTAAAAAACAAAATAAAACTCAAATTTATGTGGAATAACCACTTATGTGGAGTTATAGATATTCTAGTCACTATAGTATCATCAAATTTGTAGGCTTTTGAGCCGATTTATTATGCTATTAACCTGGATGCTATTTTATCCTCTATGGTCTTTAACGAATTTGTATCTGTGTTTCTATCGTTGTATTGCTAGTTTGAATCAATGAAATTATTTTTCTTTTCAAAAAATAAAAAATCTTAAACTTTCATGAAAGTATCACTTATCACCTTCAATTTAGTGTTGACTTATCAAATCACGTAAAACATTTAAAAATAATTTATATATATATATATATATATTTTTGTGAATTATCAGTATCCAGAGCCCACTGAACTTTGAATAATCTTGTTCGACCTGGCAGAACCACAAGGGTGGTAAAGGTCTCCCAACAACTAATCTAATGTGACTGCATATATCAGGACTCGAACTAAAGACCTTGCTTAAATGGGAATAAACCCCTGTTAGTTGATTTCAACGGTTGTTGGTCAAACAAATAATTTTTTTAAACTCTACTTAATAGAAGTTAAGTTTTAACTTTTGAAACTACAAAAGATACAAAAAGTTTCTTAATCTTTATTTTAGTACAATTAAACCCTAATTATTTTAAAATTCAAAATATTTATTTTTATTGGTTAACATTTTATTTTAAAAAAAATTATTTTAGAGTATAAAGTTATTTTTAAAAATTAAGTTATTCTTAAAAATTATTTATTTTAAATCATATGTTACTGCTTTCTCAAAAATAAGTAAAAGCATAAAAATTATTGGTAAAATTTATTTAAAAGTGTAAAAGTTATCATTAAAAATTATTGATCGAAATTATTCAAAACTATGTATTTTTATTCTTAAAAAATAATTTTAGGGCATAATTTTTTTTATTTTTACTAAACTATAGTTATATCTCTTCCCACATTTTTTTCATGTAAACCAAAAAAAAGTAAAAAATTATTGAACCAATGCCAAGGGAAATGCATTGCCGACTATGAGACTTGCAAAGGAAGTTTTATGATATTTTAATTTGAAAAATTTTAGCATTTTATTTATTATAAGAAAATTATTCAATTATTGTACTTAGTAAACTAGTTGTATCTCTCTTTTTTTTTTTTTGTGTATGTAAAAAAAAAAACTTATCTAATTGATAATTTTTTCGATCATAAAAATTATAGAATACAAATAGTACGTGCGTTATATTAAAAACACTTTAGCATATAACCGGCTAAAATTGGCCAAAAAAGATTGATAATATTAGGGCTGAGCATGGAGATTAAAATATCCGAATTGAACCAAATAATCAGATAAAAAATCTCCGGAATCGCATTGGATCGTTGATTTTTTGACTTTATCCGAACCAAATTGTACCGATAAAAAATTTTTGGTACAGTTCTGGATATTTATAAATATCCGGACTGAGAATTGGACCGAATTGTACTGAACTGTATTGGACAGAAATAACCAAAATTTATTTATTTATAATATATAAGTTATAAAAATAAAATTAATATATAAATAATATAAATATTATTTAACAAATTTTAAATGAATAATGCTAATATTATAATTAAAATATAAATTCTTTTATTAAAAAAATAATAAAATAAAAGAATTAACTAATATTTTTCCAAAGAAAATGAATTAACTAATATTCTTTTACGAATATTATTTAACTAATATTAATTACATTTGTCCAAAGAATTTTATAAATATTATTTAACTAATATTAATATTGCTACAAGTATATTTAATGAAATTCCAAGTTTCATGAATGTTTAAAAATTTTAAAAAATAGTGTATATTGTATAATTCTCCGAATCTCCATTATGTATTGGATTGAAATATCTGATATTCGAATTATATTATTTCGAAATTTTGGAACAATACAAGACAAAGATTTTTAGTTTCAGTTATGATACCAGTTTTCAATATTTTCAAATCTCTAATTTTCAATCCAATTCCAAAAATTTCCAAATTTCTGGATTGGACTGGACGATACTCAGCCTAGATAATATCATTCTAATTAAGGACAAAGATAATGTTGTCTACTAGAGAAATTTCATAGCATGAACAAGGGAGACTTCTCATAATCAATTATTGGTATAATAGTGAAAGAAAGATTTATACGTAACCAAAAGTGGAAAGGGGCCATGCATATATAGCAAGGACAAGCATTGACGAGTGGGTAGCACAACAACACCAATGTTAGGAGACCAGTATTGCTGTATTCACATGCCCAAGTCACTTATTTTAGAGGCAGCAACCTTTGTTATTTCCTTTCGTCCCTTAGCATAATGGCAACATAAAGCCTATGTATTTGCATATGCATCTATACTTATATGCTTTCAAATAGAGGACCTACAGCGAGACCTACACCAAATAATTTCTTACATAATTATTTGACAAAAGCCCCAACTAATCCTACTTTTTTCATACACGGAACTCCAACTCAAGATATCATTTAAGAGAATTTAAATTTTTTTATTACTTTTTAGACTACCAAATTTCTAGTTCATTTATTTATAAATATATATATTTGGCACCGACCCCTAGAGATTATTTTGTTATAAGGTTATGTTTTTTTTCTTCCTTTGGTTATTTTCTTTTCTTTTTCAGAATTAGAAACAAAATGAATGGTCATTATAGATTCAACAACAAAAAGAAAAGGAAAACTGTTGAATTTTAGGTGCTTTCTATACTTACTTTATTGTAAAACAAAGTAATAGATTTTATTTAAGAAAATTTATTTAAATTTAAAAAATGTAAAAAGTATTGTGTTTTTTTTAAATAACATCATTTTCTGTAAATATAAAAATTAAAGTGTTTTTCATTATAATTTTGATATATTTTACATTAAGTTATTTCATTATAGAAAAATAAACCAGTTTTTATGAAGTTAATTTTTATAATTCTATAAATCGAAATTATTTTAATAATTTTTACGTAAAATTATTTTAAATTAATGAAAAATTGTGATGGTTTATTGATAACTGATTCTTGAAAACTTATCCAACGAACACCAAAGAGCTAGGATGACTTGTGGGAGAAATCCTCCCATAGAGACTCCGATATTTAAGTTAAATCACTGTATAAAGAATAATAAATAATATAATTGTTAGGAAAAAGAATAAAATTCTAAAGTGAAAGAAATAAAGAGTATTTATAAAGGCATTTTACCTCATGGAATAGGAATTTTTTTTTATCCCAAATAGAAATCTTTTATTCTTCCTAACTTGCCACCTCCTTTACGGGATTCTGAGCTCCATTCGAGCCTTAGAATTCTGGTTTTCTAGTTTTGCCCTGATTAATAATTTGGAGTACCATTTACAAAAATATCAAATTATAATAAAAAATATTAACTTTTACACTTAGGAAATATAATGTTATTTCACAAAAAAAAAAAATAATCTTTTCACATTTTTATGAATAAAAAAATTTTCTAAATTAAGATTTTTTCTTTACAACAATACCAATCTCAAAAAACATTTTCAATTGATAAAGTCCCAATAACACTTAAAAAAAAAAATTTAGCATAACTAATTTCATACTTTCCTAAACAATATATGAAATTGGTTTTGGGGAAAACGATTAAGACAAATGTAATTTATGGGTATTTTTATTATAAATGAATAGTTTTCCTTATCAATTTTAAGCCAATTATCAATTGAATCATACTTTATGTGGACTATTCTTTATGCATTTAGACTTATTTGCTACAACAACCGCAATAAAAAATTTATATATTCTTCATATATTTAAAGATTTACCAAAACTTATATTTATAAATTTTATTTATAATTATCAAAGAATTCATCACTTAATTAGGATTGTAAAAATAATAAAAATTTTAGCTAAAATATAGGAAAAATGATCCATTCTATCCTCAACTTTAAGTCAAATATCAATTAAATCATTTTGAAAGTCATTTCAATTTTCTCCTTCAACTTTATAAACTGTATCAATTCTATCTAATTTTATTTAAATGATATAATTGTAATTTTAAAAATTATTTTTAGATCCCTATAAAATAAATTTGATAGCTATTCAATATTTTCTTCCTTTTAAAAAAAATAAAATTTGAAAAATATTTTCAAGTTTTAATTTTAACATTTTTTGAAATAAATTTATATATAAATTTTTGCATAAAATTTTAATTTTTACGTATCAATTAAAAATAATAAGAAAAAAGTGATAACTTGTGAATCAATTTATTATATAGACTAATATTAAAAAATAAAATAAATTAAGTAAGCACGTTTAACTATCACTATAAATCATTATAAAATTTTAATTTTTTATATTTTTCAGAAAAATAAATATTTGACTAATATTTTTAGTGTCTCAAAATTCTCTCTCTCTCTCTCTCTCTCTCTCTTTTATCTAATAATTTTTTTGGTTTGACTTCTATTATAAAAATTTCTAAATAATGTGGTTGAAAGTTGAGAAGTAAATTTTAAAATAGTTAAAATTTAAGGATTTAGTGAAAAATTGAAAATTTATGAAAATATTTAAAAATTAACTTTTAAATTTCTGTCAAGAGTGACAAAATTAGAATTTAAAAATATCTTCTTACATTTTTTTTTTATATGAAAAAGAGGATAAAAAATTTAATAAGTGTCAAATATATTTTTTAGGGATCTAAAAATAATTAGGTCCTTCGCATAAAATTGGATAAAATTGATATAATTCATAAAATTGAAGGAGTAAATTGAAATGACTTTCCAAGTATGATTTAATTGATAATTGGCTTAAAATTTAGGATAGAACTTATAATTTTTCCTAAAATATACTAAGATTATTTTTGTTAGGATTGTACATATGAAAATATAGGTTAATTACAATTCCAAAAATACCAAAACTTCAAACCAGAGTTATAGAAATTTTAATTAAGATATTATCATACTAAACGATATTAATTCTTTAAAAGAATAATTAAAAATACTACTTCTTCTATAATTTTTCTATCAACTTTGTACGAAGTTTGAATGAAAATATATAATAAAATTCTTATTTGAAAACTAAATATATACATAAATTTCTAATATATAATTAAAATGCATACGAAAATATATTTTATGGGTATATTAACATGTGATTTATTAAAATCATGCACTAACATTCAACAATGACTAGTAGGAATAAAGTTTATTTGTAGATTTTAATTCCAATTAATAAAGTATATATTTTTCTAAAAAAGAGGCCATTGATGAATGGATAAAATTCTCTAATTAAAGTCATGATATAGTGTGATTTGATAGCATTTTATTCTTAGAAGGAATTTGCCTCAACATTTAGCTATCTAATTGTATCCAATAACTCCCACAACCCATGTTCAATTGAGGCCAACCATAAACAACTAACAAAAACATTAATTCAAAAAAGGGTTTGATGACTACTAGACAAGTGTATACTCATAGCTTAGTAGATAGCATAAATTTTCATGGCCACACACATGCTGCCAATTTATCTTCCAACTCTAGCTGCTTTATAGGCAGTGGCTTTTGGCTAATTTTCCATACCACAAGCCAATTAATTAACTTTATCTTTCAATTACTAGAATATGGCTGCATACATAAATAATAATGCATGATGCATGCACAACCCAACCTAAGTTAAGGAAAAAAAAAAAAAGAGTGAACGATTTTAACTAGTTGCTATCTTTTCATTTGCCAAAGAATAATTGAAGAAAGGAAAAAAAAAAAAAAAAAAGAACAAACACAGCCGACATAAAAATACAAATTTCAATTATTTGGTCAAGAAAAATATGCATTCGCGACAAAAGACAATTTTGCGACTACCCAATTATCTACGCCGACATCCCACATAAAATTTATCCAAATTATCCGTCAATCCTTCACTATGTATTTGTGGACCACCTAATTAATCAATTATGTATTTGGATGTTTAACTACCGCTTTGGATTTTTTTTCTTACACTTCTCATTTAAATTCTTTATTAAAAATAAGTTGGATATAAATAAATTTTATAAAATTTTAGAAATTATAAATTCAAATTTAATGTGTTTAGTTTAGATAAAAATTTTATAAAATTTATTTAAAATTTAACTATTAAAAGAAAAAGAGTTATGATAATTAAATCTCTCCAAAAATGGAATTTCTCTCTAGTCCAGGGTTAGAGTTACCTAATTCTAAATCTAGGGTTTTTCTTCTTTAATGGAGGTTTCTTCCCTATGATTTGATCCCCGCTCTCTAGGTTTTTTTCTCAAATGTTTTCATAATTTTTTTTTCTCTTTTAACTGTTCTCTCAAAGGTTTTGGTAGTTGTTTTCCTATTTTCTTTATGGTTGACGAGTTGGAGGAGCTTTATACATGTCTTCATCTTACTGAGGCAAAGGGCAATTTGGTCAATCTTAAAGATGTCACTGATGAGGAACGAGACAGAAATCTTCATTTGTCAATGGTAGGACAAGTTCTTTTTCCTCATGCCAAATCATTCTCAATGCTATGAAAAATCCTTTAATGGGTGCTCGGCGATTATCCAATGATTTCAGCCTTAGTGAAAGTGAATGTGGTTTTTCAAAGTCTAATTTTTCCATGAAGCGGATAAGCGAAAGGTAAAAGAATGAGGTCCTTGGCTTTTTGATAAAAATTTGATGGTTTTGGCAGACTGCCTTGACGATCTCATGAATATTAGGTCCTTATTACCAAAAATTATGTTTTGAATTCATCTTTGCAATTTACCTATTAATTAACATGATCATATTTTTGTGATGAGGATAAGGGATAGAGTTGGTATGTTCTATCACTTGATTTGAGTGACGAGTTATCTTGGAACAAATATGCTAGGGTTAAGGTCTATATGGATGTTGACAATTACCTTGTGGGATAGTAATATCAAATAATGAAAGTCGAAGAGTTTGAATGTCTTTTAAATATGAGAGATTGCCAAACTTTTGTTATGTTTGTGATTTATCATCTCCTACTGGATCATATTGTTCTCATATATCAGTCAGCTCTAATATAGGTGAAAAACTCTATGGACCATTGCTTTGACCTTCACCTATTAACACTGAGATCTTTAATCATTGGCAGTCATCTTTAATTAGTTCCTTTTCATCTCAAGTGCCATATTCTAGCTTGTCTACCCAAAGCATCCACCTTAAAAAGAGGTCACAGGTCAAACATAATATGATTAATAATTTGAATGATTGTGTTGATGATGGATTTCATAGACTAAGGGCTTATAATATATATAATATAATTATAATTATAATATAAAAAATATAACAATTTTAATATAAGTGTAACAGCCCCAGACCACCCGCTTGCGATATTATCTGCTTTGCCCAAGCCCAGCCCGCAGCGCACGGTTTTAAAACTCGTCATAAGGGGAAAGTATCCACACCCTTATAAGGCGTGCTTCGTTCTCCTTCCAAACCGATGTGGGATATCACAATCCACCACCCTTAGGGCCCAGCGACCCCGCTGACACACCGATCTGGGCCCCTAGGCTCTGATACCAATGTAATAGCCCCAGACCACCCGCTTGCGATATTGTCCGCTTTGCCCAGGCCCAGCCCGCAGCGCACGATTTTAAAACGCATCACAAGGGGAAGGTATCCACACCCTTATAAGGCGTTCTTCATTCTCCTTCCAAACCGATGTGGGATATCACAATAAGTGCCTCATGATACATACAATGTTAATATGAGTAAGCAGGCTATTTTGGTTAGAGTTCTAAATTTGGATGCATAGTTTGACTTTGTTTCTACAAAATCTCTTTCTCATCCAATTTCGCATAATACTTTTGCTATCGTAAGTAAAGGGAAATATAAGCAGGTATTTTAACATGTCGGAATGCTATAAATGGCCAATAGAGACATGTTCTATTTGTTAATAATAGGTGAAGGGCCTTAGAAGGTGGTGAATAGGGCTAATTGAGATTTTTTTAAGGAATTAAAGGAATTAAGAAACAAAACACCTAGCATTTTGACATAAGTTATTTAAGGAGTTCAATTCCTCAATTGAATTTATATCTCCACCTAATGTATTCCCAATTTAGAATTTTATAAATCTATAACCGATCTATTATACACTTTGATTGATTATACTTGAGTATTTAACACTCAACTTAAACCTATTACACTCAAACGTTTCTTGGATTAGTTTCACCCAACCCAAATTTCCAAGTGTTTTATGGCTCAAACTTAAACCAATTCTTTAAAGAGAATTCCTACTTCTCTTTCTTTCTAATCCAAGAAGGAGTAGAAGATAAGAATTTCTAACTCTAATCACACAAACCCAAACACTTAAAATGCTTATGAAAGCACTATTAGTTGAATACAAGAGATGAGTAATGAATGCTTTTGACAATAGTAGATTTCTAAGAATTAATGAATCACCAAACTCTCTAACTTCTTAATAATGAAGTTCTAGAGTTTCCTTTTATACTTAAAGATTTAAAAATGACTATTGAAAGCCATTAAATTTGACCTTAGAAGAAAATAGATCATGACCGTAAGGAATGAAAAAACTAGTTATTGTCTCTAATTATTGATCGTTGGAGACTAAACAAGTCACTTGTGAGCTTGATCATGATCATGGTTGATACTTTCA
Source organism: Mallotus japonicus (assembly GCA_949634005.1). Classification (NCBI taxonomy): domain Eukaryota; kingdom Viridiplantae; phylum Streptophyta; class Magnoliopsida; order Malpighiales; family Euphorbiaceae; genus Mallotus; species Mallotus japonicus. The sequence goes on from CATIWK010260966.1 coordinate 9,193, forward strand.
CAATCATGGTCATGTTTGTGGGTGTAATCGTGAGGATAACTAGAAGTTCCTTTATAAATGAGTGCTGATAATTACGAGTAGATGAAGTATGGTCATGGTCGTGGTCTCCATCTGAGGACATCTAGATAATTAAGGTTTGAACACCTTAAATGATCATGAGTGGGCCTAACTTGATCACAATCATGGCATATGTCATAAGGATTTAGCAAAACTGAGAGACCCATGGCTCATGATCGTGAGGCACTTGATTACAATTGTGGGATGCATGCTCATAATCATGTGAGGGCTCGTGAGGATGACTGGAGCTTTGATGGATGAAGGGTCTTTGGCATATAATCGTGAGATGCTTACTCATGATCGCGAGAAGTTTTATCATAATTGTGAAGAAGCTCATGAGGAGTGTTGGAAGGTCGATGACTTTATATTCTTTAACTTAAAATTGGTCACCGACAAATACATATCTCTTATCTACACACTTAGACACACACACATTAGTGAATCAAAATTAGTTTATTAAGGTCAAAACATGTGTTATTATATATTGATCATGCAAATGACCAACATATAGCTATTTGAGGTACAAATTATTGAATTTTTACCTGAAACAAGCAATAAGTATTGGTAAGTAGCCTAACAAAACTATTCTGATGGATTATTATTATTATAGAGGCGATTCTTCTCATAAGAAGATTAAATCTGCTACATTTGATCTTGTTGCATTTTGAAATGTAAAGAGGTTGAGGTTGATGAGCAACCCTGCTTAGGACCATAAGTGTCATCAGTTGGAACCTCATAGGGCTTGGTACCTTTGGACGGTTAGAGCACTTTGTTGGTTAATAAAGTCTTCTCGCCTGTTGATTCTATATTTAATGGAAACACACTTGTAGTCCTCAAAATAGGATAGAATTCAATGTCATTTTGTGGATTTTATTTTTTTTTTTGTTGATTTTAATGAAAGAAGTGGAGGTTTTACATTGCTATAATGTATAGATTGAGATTGATATGTGTAATCTCTTTTTCTAAAGCTGTATTGATTTTTTAATTCATGATGAGTAAGGATCTGTCAGTTAGAGAGTTATAGGTTTTTATGAGTCTTATATTACCTCGCAACACATATCTTATTAGGATTTACTTTGGATTTTGCATCGATAATTTTTTGTTCATTGGACTTTTTTAAGTGATTTTAATCCTATCATTATGGCTAGTGAAAAGTATAGTGTTCAATTATCTACCCTCGTGCAATAGAGATGTTTAGAGACCCTTATAAAGATTATGAGTTAAAAGACTTAGGTTTTAATAGTTTCTTATTCACTCGGTCCAATAGGAGAACATAGAACACAAACATCTAGGAAAGATTGGATAGATTTTGTGCAAACTTGGAATGATTTCTATAGTTCCATATAGCTAAGGTTTCTCATTTAGAATCATCAATTTCTATTCATATACCATTGTTGCTTGAATTGAAAGTGTCCTTACCTCTTTGATCATCTTGGAAGACAATGCCTTGTTTTGAAGTTTTATAGTTGCATAATGATGATTATAAGAGTATAGTGAAGTCAGGTTAGGAGTCTTCCAATTCCCAAGATCCTTTACTAAAATTACAGTTTGAGTTAACACCTTGTATGACTACTTTGCAAAGACGGAATCGAACATATTATGGCCATATTCACTATTATATTTGTCGTTTAAAAGTGCAACTGCTTAAGTTGCATAAATTGAATTCTACATAAGCTGATACTAGAGCTAAAAAAAAGAATAAAAATGAGCTCAATAACTTGCTTGCTATGAAAGAGACAATGTCGAAGCAGTTTAAGTGCTACTTGGATGTTGGACGGGGATCACAGTATAAATTTATTTGCAACATAAAAATTCAATGCAAAAACATTGCAATCATTTTAATAGCCTGTGTGATGCAATAGGCATTCACCATACTAAAGATTTAAAGATATAGAAGGTGGTGAGAGATTGTTTTGATGATAGTTGAAAATGAAAATTTTTAGAGAAGAATAAAGAGAGAAAAAAATGGCTAGGGTTTTTATTTTTTACTTTCTAAGAGTTGAAATAATTATTAGCTACTGAATTGTAAATCTCATCAGACACCTATTATATAATTTTTTTTTATTAAAAACAACTATTAACTCCCTATATATCTTAAATAAAATGCCCTCTAAATCTATTAATTATAGAGAAGTACATGTTGGGTTTTGTAGTTAGAAAACACAATAAATATTAAAATTTTAAATTGAAAAAACTCTCATAAGATCAATGCAATTTGAATGGATTAATAGGAAAAGCATAAAATCTTACCAGTATATAGAAACTATGCAAGAATGTTAAAAGAACGAGAGGATGTCCATTTCGGTGACACCCTACTTCAAAACTTTTTGTATTGTTCGTGGTATTAAGACGTTATTGTAGCAGCAACATCCTCTACTGGTATCCATAAGAATAGGAACCACAAACCAATATTGGTGGGCTAGCACCTTTCTTACAGAATTCTCTATTATCTCTTTTATGTATATACTGCCATTTTTATTTTCTCAAAAGAATGTGTGTGTGTGTGTGTGTGTTCCTGTTGATCATTTGCATAATCACCCTTGATTTTAACCTTAACAACTAATTTTGAATTACTATTATGTGTATTCAAGAATGGTTATAAGTTAGGATCAAAGGCAAACTCAATTGGCGAAGCAATGGAGGTCAAAAATGGCTAAATTGATGATGTAAGGATGTTCCTGTGTAAGGTGGCCACAGTTCAAAATTGGCTGGTTTTGGTTCAACCAAACATGAAACTGAACTGGAACCGTACTCTTCCTTGGTTTAAGGACGGTTCCAATTTAGCTAGTTTCAGTTTGGGATATTTAAGGTTTAGTTTGGTTGATTCAGCCAGTTTGACAATTAATTTTCTTATTTTTTAAAAAAACTTTTGGTTTGAATTTAGAACTAGTCGATTTGAAATTAGACTCATTGGTTCAAAAGTTTTGGTTCCATAGGGGAGGAACCGGTCTCCTCCGACTTTGTGCTAATTCAAAGCTGATTTTAATTTTAACCAATTCTACTTTTGATTTGATCGAACCAATTTCGATTAAGTTTTGAGCTTATACCAGCCCGTGGCCAGCCCTACTCACGAGCGGGATCATAATTATAAGCATCTTCATGAGCCTCAAAGGACAAAAAATTCTTAAGTTCTAAAAGTCACAAAAACTGTCCCCATCACAACTGTGAGGTGAATCATCACGGTCGTGATTTGGGGATTGGCGATCGTGAAGCAAAAAAGTTCAAAACAACAAAAGGCACAGAACTCCTTATATGCCTAATCACAACCATGAGGAGCATAAGTATGATCATGAGCCTTATTTCTTCAAAGAATCAAAAGTCACAAAACCCTTCATGATTGTAAGGAGGATCACAAGGTCACAAAGCTGCAATGTACAAAAGATTGGAGGTAGCAATCAAATTTTTAATCTCACAATCGTGAGCATGAGCAATCCTCTTACGGAAAACAAGTTAAGCATTAAATGAAGAATGAGAAGAACATAGCACAAATTTATAATCTCCAATAGCTAGTTTTTAATGCCTCAACTATAAATATCTCTGGAAACCATATTCAAGGGGTTAAAAAGTTTATTGGGGGAATTTATTGTGCAAATTAAAGCATTCACAACTTCATTCTTACATTCCTTGTTTATATTCATTGTTGTAATAAACTCTTTTGAGAGTTTGGGGGTGTTAATTATAGGTACTCTTCTTTAACTCTTTCTTTGGGTCCAAAACTGAAGGTAGTGAGCTACTTGAGCATTCGTTTGTGTTGAGCCTATTAAAAAATACAAACTGTAAATGAGATAAGAAAAACACAAATCGTAAGGTTGATGTTGAGTCTAAAACACCATGTTTGTAAAATCTTATTAACAAGATTAGAATAGGAGGTCATAAATGCTAACTTTGGGAAGTTAGGGAGTGGAGTTAAATTATTAGAATTTGAATCACTGGAGGGAGGGAGGGAGAGAGAGAGAGAGAGAGAGAGAGAGAGAGTAATCCAAAATTTAAAAGTGTATCTTTGAAAGTGTATAAATAATTAATTTTACAAAAATCAATAAAATAAAAATGTAACAATATTTTTAAAAAGTTTAAGATAATAATTAACATCAATCACTCATCTTCTTCACGGGGCATGCTTTAATAAACTGAATGAAGTTAGGGTGTTTTGATACAATTTTATCACTTTTCAAGCATGCTTCACATTCTCTTCATAGCCTTTTTAGTGTGAAGTTATGAAATATTTTTATACTGAAATAATTTTTTTTTTAAATTTTATGACTGTAATATAATTTAATAGAGGGGATTTTCTACAGTTACTTTGTTTCAAAACAAAGTAGCTTACTTTATTTACGAAAATTTATCAAAATTTACAAAAAATATAAAACTTTTATTTTACTTTTTGTGAAATGATATTATTTTTCATAAATATAAGAACTAGTATTTATTTTGTTATAACTTGATATTTTTTGTTAAATTATTAATTTGTATAA
>CATIWK010260972.1:0-11245 GCA_949634005.1 Mallotus japonicus
AATTTTGTTAAAGCATTGAGGAGCATAAATAATCTTGACTAATGTAAAAATTAATTCTTTGAAATAATATAAACAATAAAAATATCACAAATATTTCATCATTATTGAAAAATAATGCAAATATTAAAAAATTAATCAATCGTAAAAGATAAAATATTTGTGAAATTAAACTAAAAAATAATAGAATACTATCTTATAATTAAAAATAGTCATATAACAATATTATATTTGAATTATTCCGTTATGAACCGAACCAAAACTTTAAATTGAAAAATATTAAAACATACTAAATCGTATTAAACTGATATTAAATTGTACTAAATCCCTTGAGATTTTTCTTAATTTAATACTTTGTTCTTATATTTTTTAAAAATCAATTAAATGTTCTTAATTTCAAATTTCCATTAACTGTTCCCCTTTTGTAAAAGAGAAACATCAATTTTAATAAAAAGTCACCACTACTCTTAATATGGCTAGCATACAATATAAATCAAGAGACATTGACGATGTTATCGCTCCAAAAATTGGAAAAACTATTACTACAACTTTTTTAAAGCAGAAATTCTAATTGTGTTTGTATTAAAATTGAAAAAGTAATGGGTTTAACTTGATAGCATTTCAATAAAATAACAGTTTGACAATTTTATTGTTGAAAATTCAAATAACATCAAATAATCTACATGTAAAGTAAAAAATTCAAATTACATAAACGTTGTTAAATAGAAAATCCACATTAACCATATTGACAATTTTAGTGTCCCTAAGATGTTTAAATGTTGAGCTACCCGCCTAGGATTGGCTTGGTCCAGTCACGGGGTCGGCTTCATTTAGAGGTTATAGGGTTTGATCCCCTCACCTTCATTCTCAAAAAAAAAAAAAAAAAAAAAAGTGTCCAAACTTACCCATACCCATTTACCCACCTTAACTCATCCATATTAAATGGGTATGGATCATTAATGAGTCATATATAAAAGTTAAAAGGGTAATAAAAGGATTATAAATTTTAACTATTTTTTAAATGGGTTTCATAGATTTTGGTAAGAGTACTCATATATTTTAAAATTTTTCTTATTTAAATTATTTTTTATTTTCTCCCTAATTTTTTCTCAATCTTCTTTTTTTCTTTCTCTTTTTTTTTTAAATTTTTAAATTTTTCATTTTCAACCCTTTCTTTTTAATTTTTATTTTCTTCTTTTTTCATTTTTTTTCCTTTTCCTCTTGTTGTATTTTTATTAGTCCGTTTTGTGATGGTCAAACAGAAGCTCAGAAAGTGAGATTTAATTGATTGATGTTAAAGAGGAGAAAATGAGAAAAATTTTGCAACTTAAATCAAACAATGGAATTCCGTCTCTCTGTTTGGTTGGCGTAATATTTTAATTCTTAAAATTTGATAATGTATTATTTTTATTTTTGTAATAATAAATAATGACTCTCGCTACATTGCACGTAAAAAATATTATTAAGTTGGCAATGCTTTATTATTTAAAAGAAAAACTACATAAATAAATACAATTTTGATTTTTGAAATAGGATGAGGGAAAAAGGAGAAAATAAAAATTTTTAAAAAGATGAAAAGGGAAAAAGGAGAGAATGAAAAAAGTAAAGAGAAAATAAAAATTAAAAAAGAAGGGAAAAATAAAAAGAAAAAGAAAAAATTGGAATTATACTTAAAAACAAAGCAAAAGGAAAAAGTGGTAAAAATGAAAAAGGGGCATGCTTGTACATAAAAACAAAAGGTAAGAATATAATAAATAAAAAAGTGGGAGTAAATAATAAATGAGTCATAAATGGGTAAATGGGTGATTAAGGGTCTTATCCATTTATATCCAATCCATACCCACCCATTTTGCCACCTCTAACTATATATATATATATATATATAACCTTAATTATTTGGATCCCTAAGTAAAAAATTTTTAAAGTAAATAACAACATATAAATAAATCACCAATTCATATAATAAGATATTATTATTATTTGAATAATTAGATTTTCAATACATAACAATAACAATTTAATTGTAAAACTTAAACTCTACCTACTATTATATACATATATGTACATCTTAACCATTAATAATCATATATTAACAAAAATTCTTATATCTAATTTCTCCTTAAAATTTTTTTGTAACAACATTACACAAAAAAAAAAAGTATAAAAAATATAAACATTCCACATTGTAAATCATTTGTTATATAAGAAAATATCATATGATCATTTCACAATATAAACAACTAAAAAAAGAATTATTATTATTATTATTATTGCTATTCCCGCCATTGCTACTACCACTATATATATATATATATATATATATATATATATATATATTTGAAATAAAATACATATAAATTATTCTTATTTTTTAGAAAATATATATTTACTACTTATTAAAAAAAATTGAAAACATGATATATTACTTATTTTGTTAAGTATTATTTTCGTTTGATAATAAAAAAATTTTATACATCAAGACCACTCAAAAATTTTTTTCCTCCTCTCAAGATGGACAATGAATGCCATTACCATCATCACCCCTTTTTTTGGGTAGTTTAAATATAATATAATATAAAGCTAATACTAAAGTTATATTTTTAATTATTATAAAAATTTTATAATGTTTATATCTCATTTTTACTATCGATTAATATTTTATAGATTGAAAATACATTTATAATTCTAGTATAACAATAAAATTAAATAATAAAAAAAATCATATTGTTCAATTATTTATTATTATCAGTTTGAGCAAAAATAAAATATTTTACTAATTTTTCTTACACAAATGTAGATTTTATCTTAAAAAATAAAATTTATCTTTAAAAAATCAAAATTAAATAAAATTCTTACGTTGTTACCTTTTTTACCTATTATTATAGGTAAAACTACTAAATAACATGACACCACAAAATTTGTCATGCATAAAAACCTGAAACCCCATACAAAAATTGTTAGAATACTCGCTTGATATTGTCTCCACGGTCTTCAAATGTATTTTATTTTGCCAATCAACACAACATATATATATATATAACTAAAAGATAGAAGTAGATTGGGACTCACCTCCTTTTCAATATTTAAATATTATGAAAAATATCATTTTTTTAATGTTAAAAAGTATTTTTAAATATTTTTTTAGGCGAATATTATGAATTTATAAAATTAAACACATCAGCTAAAATAAGAAAATATTGAATATATATATATATATATATATATATATATAACTATAAGGTTAACTAATGTTAAAAGTATTTTTAAATATTTTTTGTAGGCAAATATTATGAAGTTTTAAAATTAAACACATAAGTTAAAATAAAAAAATACTAAATAAAGAGAAATTGTAGGGACTCATCACTATCTATAATCTATAATATATCTATAATATATATATAAATGTACGAAAGGGAGGGGGACAGGCAAAATAACGAAAACGTCTTCACTCATTATTATATAAAAATTATATAATTTAGTCATTTACTAATAAAAATAAAATATAATTAATTAAAATATAATTTTAATTTGATAGAAAGTCTATTCCTATTTTAATTAGGTTAATTTTTATTTTATCACTAATAAAATTTAAATTAACTAAAATATAATTCTAATTTAGTTGAAAGTATGTTTCCTATTTTATTTAGGTTAACTTCTATCTTATCTCTAATAAGGGGACAAACAAAATTATGAAAAATATCTTCACTCATTATTATATAAAAATTAAAATAATTTAGCCATTTACTAAAATTGGATAATTAAAAGTATGTTTCCTATTTTATTTAGATTAACTTCTATCTTATCTCTAATAAAAATTATAATTTAATTGAAAGTATATTTTCTATTCTAATTTAGTTAACTTCTACTTTATCTAAAAAAAAATTAATTTAATTAAAATATAATTATGATATAATTGAAAGTATGTTTCCTATTTTAAATAGGTTAAATTTTATTTTATCTCTAACAAAATTAAATTAAATTAATTAATCAAAATATAATTCTAATTTAATCGAAAGTATATTTTCTATTCTAATTTGGTTAACTTCTATTTTATCTCTAATAAAAATAAATTAATTAACATATAATTCTAATTTAATTAAAAATATATTTCTTGTTTTGATTATGTTAATTTCTATTTTATCTCCAACAAAATTAAATTAATTAAAATTTTAGTGATAATTTTGTTAAAAATATATTTTTTTCTATTTTAATTAGGTCTATTTATATTTAATGTAATATAAATCAAACTAGATAACATAATTTTATAAGTCTTATTATATTAAATTTAATAAGTAAATAATTAAAATCAAAATTAATAAATTTTATGAAAATAGGAAAACTATACAATTTGTTTTAAAAGTAGATATTTTTATAAATTAAAAATAAAAAAATAAAAAATAGAACATATAATTTGTTTGAAAGTATATTTTCTATAAGAAAAATAGTATAATTATCGTTTTTAGATTTTTTATAAGATTTAACAAAAAAGAGTTAAAATTAAATTAATTAATATTTATAATTTAATTATTAGTTAAACTTAAAAAATTGCATCAAATTAATTTTTGTGTAAACAAAAGTATTAATATTAAAAATATCGAACAAATAAAGTGTCATAATTTACTTAAATTGTAATAAATTATAAGTTCAATAAGGTTGTAATATATAAATTTTTTTTTGAACAAGGTAATATATAAATTGTTATATAAAGGAAATATAACTTTTGTTATTTTAAATTTTTTTTATTAACAAATGACTAATGATTTTTTATTATTTTATGATTAATTATAACCATAATATTTTTTTATATGAAATCAGTTCATTGAGAAAAATTAATTATAAGAAATATTGAAGTAATATCATATAATTTTTTAAATAAAATATTTATAAAAATTGTAATGAATTGTAACTATATTAAGTTAATATTAAATTGTTACATAAATAAATAATAATGTTATTATTTTTAAAAATTTTATTTAATAATAATAATAATAATAATAATATATTTATTTATTTATTTATTATATATCACGAGTCAAATAAATTTTTTTGTTCACGTATGAAACACGTGGTTATTTACTAATATATATATATATATATATATTAGAGATTAAATAAAAATTAACCTAATTAGATAAAAAAAATATGTTTTCAATTAAATTAAAATTACATTTTAATTAATTTAATTTATTTTTTCTTAATAAATGATTAAATTATCCAATTTATATATAATAATGACTGGAGACATTTTTATAAATTTGCATGTTTCCCTTTCTATATATATATATAATCGCAATTAACAAAAATAGTGAGCGTTCTTCTTATCAATTGGATTAACCCTCTTAAATCAAATTAAATTTTATTTTACAAATAATTATTATTGGATGTGTACAAAAAAAAATTTACTAAAGTTGATCATTATATAGAATCACTAAAAGTTGATAATTATTAGACAATAAAAATACATAAAAGATTAATAAGTAGGGGTATTTCTAAAATATATCTTTAGATAAGTTCTATTGGTTTGGTGGACCAATTTATGATGTTAAACAAAGAATATAAGAAAGATCTGAAAAAGAAAAACAAAATAACCATTCTATATTCATTCATTCATCTCCAATCATCAAAACATATCCAAGAGTGCAGCTTTGTACCAAGAAAAATAATTATTTGTGCTGGTGGGTGGATCCCACATTGTACACTGCTTTGAAAAAATTTTGCTTCTGGACAAATTTTTTTTTTTCCCATAGATAATGATAGGAATTAGTGGTTAGTAATTTTTGAGATTTTTTTTATAGATTAATAATAAATCTTTTTTTTTTTTTTGCCAGGGAGGTGGAGGCGGGAGAGGGATCTGAACCCTTTACCTCTAAACGGAGCCGACTCCGTGGCTGAAACTAGTCAGTTCTAGACGGGTAGCTCAACATTTAAATACCTAGGGACATTATCCTTAAGAATTAAACTCATGACCTCAAGGGTCATAGGTACCCTCTAATAATCAATCTTACAAATCTAAATAATTAATAAAAATTAATCACACCATGGAAAGAGGGAATTTAAACTCAAAATCCCTCTCCCAAGAACAAGTGGCCTTGACAATTGAGATAGACCTCAAGTGCCAAGACAACTTTTTTTTTTCCATGATCATATGATAAGTTCAATTATAAGCATATTAAAATTCTATTTATACCTTGAGCCTTTGGCCTAGTGGCCAAGGTTTAGGATGTAGATTGTAAGATTGGGGGTTCAATCCCCCCTCCCCCAACCTCCCCATAAAAAATCTCCTGTGTCACTTGGTGGTAGGTGGAGATCCTAGAACCCTTGAGGTTCTAGGTTCGAAGTCCTAGAGACAGTGTCCCTTAGACGTTTAAATGTGAATTATCCGTTTAGAACTAGCTAGGTCCAGCCACGGGGTCGGTTCCATTTAGAAGTTGTGGGTTCTAATCCTCCCTCCCCTTCAACTCCTATAAAAAAAAAAATACAAATTTTATCATAAACAATAAATAGTAAAATATAATTTTATATGCTCAGTCAATTTAACACTGTGAAGTGTATCTCCTCCTCCTTTCCATATACACGTTTTTATACAGTAGCCTAATAATTTAAATCTTATGACGAGAGAGTTAGAAAAATTGAAAATCAAATTTTATTCTCTTCTGAATATCTTAATTTTATAAGAGAATGTTTTACTATCTATTCTAGGCGGGTGAAGTCATACATACACTTCTCGATTTATGTAGAAAAATCTAACTTTATATTAAATTGAAAAGAGAGTCTAGCTATATATGAAAGAAATAATATATGTCACATTAATAAAAAAAATTATATTTTTTTAACATAAATCATCGATATTGAGAGTTTATTGAACTTTAATTAATATAGTTTGATCAGGATAAGACCACAAGACAATAAAAATCTTCCAACAACTAATTTAATATGATTGCATACATCATGACTTAAAAATTTAAAATATCATTTAATTACAAAATAATCCTACCAATTAATTCCACTAATATGTTGATAAAAAAATTATATTGTACACAAAACAAAAGAAAAATTTTACTTCATAAAAGCTAGTGTATAAACCAAATACTCAATTATTTTTAATTTATGAGAAATAATTCTCAATAAATTGACTTCTCAAGACAAGAAGTTGGTGAGTACGAACCAAACAAGGCCTAATCTTCTACCAAGACTTTGAATTAATGCCTAAGTTTGCACCTACTGCCACAATTGGTGGCTTGATTGATTTATTAATTTCTAAGTTTTCATGAAAATAATTCTACAGCTTACATTCTCCCTCTTGTTTTTAAATTTTAAGAAGGAAATATCTAATTTTATCTGCATATAATTTTTTTAAAAAATAAATATAATTTCATAATTTTAATGATAATAGAATTTAAATTATATATTTTCATATACATTTTTTATGAGAAATGGTTCATACAAATTTTTTTCATATGATGCTAAATTGAAATATATATATATATATATATATAATGTGAACAACTGGTACTCAAAATTCAATCAACTCTAACCAATTTGAACGTATTATTGTCTTATATTTTTGACCCAATTGACGGTGGTGAATTTGAACAATGAAATTTTTTTTTATTATTTGAAAGATGAGAAAAAAATAGGAAAACACAGAGGTGATTAATGAGAATTTTAGTTTCAGCATGTAGACAAAATCATCAAAAACCATGGATCAGATAAAAAGCTAAATTCATATTTGTCTCATCTATTTTGTGTATTATGCCACACATGGGATCACATGCTTATAATTCTTAAGCAGCAGCAACAAGAAGAAGACAACGACAAGTACATGCAACTCAATTGAAAAATTAATTAGAATAAAAACATTTCCATGCATGATTAATTTTAGAAAAAACATATTTTTCTCAAAAAAATTTAAAAAAAAACATATTAAGCAATACAGCTTCAATTGCTTTTAATAAATTTTTTTTTTTTATTTCAATGTTTCGTAGTTTGATTGTTGCGGAGTTAAATCGATTGCATCTTGTAAAAGGATAAAATAACTCAATATTATTTTGTATATATACAATTTAAATTTAAAATTTTATTTATTAATTTTTATCATTTATATTAATAAATGTTGATTAATAAATTTTTAATTTAGTAGAAGGAAATAATATATATTTAAATTTAAAATTTTTTTATGTTTTCAATTTTTATAGAGTCAGATAATAGAAAATTGTTATCACTTAAACCATATTTTGAACTTAAGTTGTCGTGTTACTGAAAATTTTTTTATTATTTTTGTAGCCATATTTAGACTGAATTAAATTAATTAAAATTTAATAAACTCTGAAAATCTATAATGTAAAAAAATAATAAATAATATTTTTATTACTTGTTTGTACCGATCCAAATTGCCCAAACTCTTATTAGTCTAGAACTTTCAACAGACCTGATGCACTTTTGGAAGATGGGTTCACGACTGATCAGGCCCAGTTTTTCCTTGAAGGCCGGTTCATCAATTTAGATGGGATATGATTTATAAAGCAACCTTGGGCTTTCACGGTATTTATCAATGGACTTTAATTTTGAAACTCGGCCCATCTGAATGGCCCATGTACTCATATGAATGTGAAAGATGGTAAAATGGTTGGTGATATATATTTTCAGTAGGTTTATCTATTTCCTTAGATGTAAATTATTGTCTTATGTCAAGTTAGGAAAGTTTTTATCATGATTTATTACTTAAGTTAGATTAGGTAAGTTTTTAAATTATGTTTTTTCCTTGTTTAGTCATGTTCCAAGGCCTATAAAAGCCAAAGCCAAGTACTAGCTCCAACATTTTTTAATAATAAATTACATTATTTCTACTCTCTTACCAGACCTAATGTCTCTTTATTATTTGATCCCGATGAAGTTAAACTCCTATTTGATTCATTTCAGACATATTAGAAGAGTCAGAATCTATTTCTTACTCCTACTGTCACCCTAAGCTGACAGTAAAATTTTTTTCTTCTCTACCTAATTCTCTGTACTATTATGGTTTATAAATGGCCATTGCAATTACTTAAACATATGGAAAAATCTATCAGGAACTTTCTTTGGACAGGTGATGTCAAAACAAAGAAGGTTATCACTGTTAATTGGAGTCAGTTGTGTTCCCATTGACGAGGGCGGGCTTGGCTTAAAGAAGCTTCAATGGCTGAATCAAGCGCTTCTTAGCAAGCTAGCTTGGCGAGTTGTCTCAGAAGACAATTTTTGTTTTTTCTTTCTTGCGTCGTCGTTTTTTTGCTTTCAGCAAACCTCGGTCATCTTACATCTCTTCTTTTATTTGGTCTTCTATTAAAACTATTTTATTGGATCTTCAAGATTGTTATCAGTGGGTGATTCATCCTAATTCTAAGCTTAGTTTTTGGTTCGGCAATTAATTGGTTGGGCTATTGTATTGCTGATAGGGTGTATATTCCTCCTTCACGGTATAAATTTATGCAAGCTTCAATCTCATATGTTTTTATAAAGGTGTTTGGCATATTCCTCAATCATTTCGCAAATTCGTTTCCTTAAATCACTGTTGATATTGAGATCATAATTTTTTCCATGGATATGGACTTTTGTGTTTGTCGCAATACTTCATCTGGCTCTCTCTCTTGCAAAGAAGCTTACCATCTTTTTCGAACTGAGATGCCTAAGGTTGCTTGGAGTCGTGATGTCTGGCGTCATTATCTCCCACCATCAAGATCGTTTTTGACTTGGCATATCTTGCATAGAAAAATTCCCACAACTGATGTGCTTCGAAGCAAGGGTCTGATTCTGCCTTCGTGTTGTTATTTCTATTTTCGAGCTTCTGATTCCTTGGATCATGTCTTCACTAAATGCTATTATGCTACCTCTATTTGGTATGCTCTAGCCAACTTATTTGATACCATGGTTGACTTATCTAATGGTTTCTCCAATTTGTTTAAAGTGGCGATAACGCAACTTTTTTCCTCGCAAATCATTGTTCTTTGGAAGTCTGGTATTCATGCTGCGATTTGGAGCATTTGGCATGGTCGAAATAGCTTGATCTATAACAATGATCTAATTCTTGTTTCTCTTTCAATTTGCGACATTTGCAGAGCTATTAAAGAAGCTTTGCTTTTTCAATCAGGTCACATGTCTAATTCTCAACCTGAATTTCTCATTTTGCGTCGGCTTAGAGTCCCTAGTATTCAGCACAAACTCCCGTCCGCCATCCCTGTCATTTGGCTTCACCCTCCTGTCGGTTGGGCCAAAATAAATTCTGACGGAGCAACTTTAAGGCTTCCCCGGTATAGCCGCTGCTGGTGGCATTTTGAGAGATTGCAGGGGTTTAGCTTGGGCATCCTTTGCCATCCCCCTTGGCGTTTTGTTTGCTTTTAAAGCATAAATTCTAGTTGTCTTCATCGCTGTCAAAAAGGTCATTCACCTGCAGCTTTCTCCTCTCTGGATAGAATCAGACTCAGCTTCTGTTGTTCATCTTCTACGTTCCAAAAGCGTTGCTGTCCCTTGGCATGTCCGCTCCTCTAGGCAATAATGTATTAATCAGTTGTCCATTTTGCAATTCCATGTTAGTCATATCTTCAGAGAAGGTAATCGAGTAGCAGACAAATTAGCTTCATAGGCCTTTCGACTCAATCCTCTCATTAGTGGTCTTCTTATCCTCTTGAATGTCATCATTTCATGCTTAATAATGGTTTAGAATCTTATAGATTTCGCTATTTATATGTTATGCTTTGCCCTTTATGAGTTGTATCTTAACCTTTTGTTCTTATTTTTTCATTAATAATAAGGCAACTTCATAGCTAATGATGTTGGTGCTAAGAGGGTGCCAACTTAGTTAGGATGCCCAGGTGTACTTCTAATGCTATGATCTCCAATCTTTATATATATATATATATATATATATATAAAAAAGAGGTCCGTAAAATTCATTTTTTTAAAAGGCCTAATTATCTAAAAAATCCTGAACTTTTATACTTTTAACAATTTTAGCACATTCTTTTAAGTTTTTAAAAAACGGTATCGTACTATTAGTTTTTTTAACAAAAACACTTTTTGGTGGCTTTTTTAGCTGACGTGGCACCGAAACTATCTTACGTGGAATTAAATATTTAAAACACTTTTCGGTTAGTTTTAGTGGCTTTTTTAGTTTATGTGGCACATGGCACCGGAGCTGATTCTCGTCCAACAAGATTGTTTTCTTCAATGGCAAGTCGCCAACTTAGGCATTTGTCTCCAGCAACTGATGGCTTGT
>CATIWK010261027.1:0-25358 GCA_949634005.1 Mallotus japonicus
GCTGACATGGCAAAAAGTTATGAGAGAGGGTTGACACTTAAAAAGTAAGTGCCATGTCACACGCCACTTGATGTGCCACGCGTGCATCCTCTGCCGGAAAGTGGAGTCAGGCACTTTAATGCAATTAGAAAAAAGGTTATATATTTTTAAGTGACTCACTAAAAGTTAGGTACCACAATGGTACTATTGATAAAAGTTGGGTACCGTGAGTGTAAATTACCCCAACTAAAATGCCTATTAGCACTAGAGGAGGACGAGGAGACACAACACAACCAAATTCACATTACATAGCAGCGACTCCTCTCTCTGCGTAAACTTTTTTTTGGACTTTGGAACTAGAAGACCATTGGTATTAGTATAAAATTAGGATTCAAAAAAGATCACACGTATGTATGTATGCCCGAAGAAGTTTGGTCAATGATTGACACGTGAACTTAGGTTGTAGTGTAAGGACTAGCTAGTGCGTCCCTTAATTCAATTATAGTTGTTGAGCCCATCATTCCACGTTTGAAGATGGGAATCATACTAGGAGAATATGCAAGCTTTAATTTGAATTTTTTTTTTTTTTTTTTTTTGAATATGGCAACCGAATGAGAGGCGTTTTCAAATTTTTAATAACAGCTGGGGCCACCAAAGCTTGGTAATGAGATATAAAATTAATGAAAATGATTGACAAACTCCAAAAGCCAGAGATCTCACTTTGCCGATCAAAAATGATTAGCCAATTTAGAAAAAGAAATGACAGCGATAGGAAGCAACCAAGCCCCACCACCTGCCTCCCTCACTGTCTCATCCACCTACCATTTTAAGAAGGAAGGTAGACCGAACAAATAGCATTGGTGAGAAGATGTTCTTTCCGTTCAGACCCTTAAGTAGCAAGCATACAAGTCCAATGGCCCGACAATAATAGATTCGAACCGTGCCTTCAGGCCTACAAAAACACTAGAAAGCACACCAAAACTTCCATTTTTCATAGCTCAGCTGCGATTCAGCCAGGTGATATGATTTGCACCTAGAATTCCTAATTATTTAGCCGTATGCAATCATATAGCTCTACGTAATGATGCTTTCCGTGCTCAACGAAAACACATGGTTAGGCGATATAAAGGCCATGGTGTGACGAGAAATTGCATGGGTTTTAAATTATTTTCCATTACTGCTTCTATATCCAACAAGTTACATCAGTTTCCATGAACAGATAGGTAGTTTAGTTGAAAATTTCAATACTTGACAAACGAGTACATGGAATTTTATTTCGGATGATTGGCCTGTATTTAAAGGGGAAAAAAATGAAAATTTCAGTTCATATAACACAAGAAGGTCAAAATCAGCTTATTGGAGATTGGAGATTCCTTTGCGTAAAAGAAACAATACTTATGATGATCTTCATTGATTGAACTCAAGCATATGACTCTTCGACATTACATTCCCCAAGGAATACTTTGATGCTGCGTGGTGAACCACAACTACCTTCGGCAATTAGTGCTCTATCATTGGCAGCCATGTGTGCAATAATCTTGTATATCATTTCAATCTGAAAAAAATGAGCAAATAGAAGGTTACCAAAACATTTCATCTTTATTGTAATCATAAGGGAAAAAGTAACTCTACATACATCTTCTTCGGCATGGCAACGTTCAGCTACTTCCTCAAGCGTCAATGGTTCAACAGGCTCTTTACAACTGAAAGGAGAGAAGTGCAAATATCACTGTCAGCAGAAAAGCCAACTACTGAAAAGAAAATGAGAAAAAGAATAAAAAGGAGATTGCATTTCTAACCAAGGTCTATTCTAGTTGGCAAAAAAAGGAGATAAGTGAAGATGCAACATTTATACCTTGCCTCATTGAGCACTGCCAACACACGCTTCTGAAGAGCCAATACTTCTCCCGCTGCCTTTTTCCCAGCTTCCACTCCTGAGATGAGATTAAGATGCATAGATACATTAATTAATTGGACCAAGACTAACCATCAAATATGCATGAATTGTCCAATAGCAAATAGAGTAGCCAAAGTTAGCATCCACAAATCTTCCGTTGGAACAAAAAAAAAGTTAGCATCCACAACAACAAATCTTTATTTTTCAATCCCACAACAAATGTAGAGCAGAGTCAAGAGCGTACAACTACTCACCAGGTTGATGATAAGCATTAATGTTGACCAGTGATGCATATATCCCAACTGCTCGCTCATAAAGTGCAACAACGGCCCCTGCAGATCTTGGTGTTACTTCTTGCACTGTAACTGTTATGGACTCCCTATCATTAGCATAGAGCGCTGACCTAGTTCCCTGTAAAAACAAATCAGTCATGTGACACAGGAGGATTTTTCAGTAGTAAGCCAAAAAAATTAAAACTCTTCATCTTTAGATCTAAGCCAGAGACCATAGAGAAGTGCGTTAACTGGTTCTCTTGATATATCTGACCTGTAGCATTCCAAACAGGTAGTCACCACATGTGACACCTGGTTCAAGCTCCCAATCATGACCAGGGGGTCTATCACGTAGCACTTCAATGAACGTTGCAAAGAAATTATGTACACCCTCTCTCAGTTGTTGAATGTAGCTGAAGAAAGAAAAAATTGGTTCTTAGGCCTCAATATCAATCATGATATATAGATCATAGTCCATAGACAAAAAAATAATACTTACGCATGCTGATCTGTGCTCCCTTTATTTCCATAGACTGTAAGTCCCTGATTCACCTGTCAAATAAGAAAAATGTCTCATTATCTACAAAACCAAACAACTAAGTAATTCATGTTTGCATAATGTATAAAAAATTCAAGCTGACTCGTTATGTCAGACTCACTCCGGGGGAAACTGTGAGAAAAGAAACGTAACACTGTTGCAATATATTACTTCAATGTTGTCCCATAATGATTTAGAATTTAACTATTTGACACTTTAGAACTGATAACCGTGTTCATTTGATGGCTACATGCTTAGATCAAATTCTAAATAACTGATCTAATGTTAAAAATAGTAAATAGAATTTAGAAAACAATGATCTTCAAAATGGTAAAAGGTAGTCACAGGGGAAAATGCATAATGAGTGGCAGCAGCAGAAAGGGAATAGTTCTAATGATTGTACGTACCCGATTACCATCCAAGTCAAATTCCTTCCCAAGTGATTCCATGACTAGCTGCTGCAAATACCTACTAAATAGTAATAGGCTGTCCTTATATGGAAGGACAACCATGTCCTGAAGGAAGTCCATATATGCAGAAGAAATATGGAATCAGTTTTGATTATATAATCCAGAGATTGTAATTTTGAGAATACAAAGCAATAAATACCTTGGATCCTATCCCATCAGAGGCCCAGTACCAGCATAAAGCCAGCAAAGCTGCAGGATTATCTTTAAGCTGGAACAAGAGAAATATATCAGAGGAGAAATTCTTATACGAACTATAAATGAGAGATCAAAAAGTAAACAAATAAAATATATCAACAAAAACTGATTATGAAACTTTTCTCAAATGAACAGGAATTAAACTTAAAGTTATCATCATAGATGTCCAAACACAGTGTTAAAACTGTACTCGAAGCAAAACTTAACTTCACACAACTGTATTCCAGAAGTGGCAACAAGGTCATATCAGTTAAATTTTCATCCCAGCAGTCCTGAGTGAACTTCAGTGCATTTGGATGGAAAACTTATCAACAATAACAATAACAAACATTCAATTATATTTCAAGAATGCACAACCAAATCCAATAACTAGATAATAGGAAAAAGATGAATGCGGAAAAACAATAATTCGGTTTTTGAATGATAATTCATGCTCGCAATTGTCTTCACTGTTATAAATAGATCTAAATCAACTCTTACCACTGTGGACCTGGTTGCCTCATCCATCAATGATGCACCAGCAAGCATTTCTCTAACATCAATCCCCTAAAGAAACAATAACTTATGATGAATTGTGCATGCAAACTGAGAAAGACAAACATATCAGACTTTAAATTCAATAGTCATTTACCTGAAGAGCCGCTGGAAGAAGGCCGACTGCAGACATTTCAGATGTTCTACCGCCAACCCAATCAAACATGGGGAATCTAGCTAACCAACCCTCAATTCTTGCAGTGTTGTCTAGTAATGAATTTTCTTGTGTTATGGCAACACCCTGAATCAAATCATGATTACAATTTCAAAACTTAAAGAACAGGGGATAAAAACTGCACACAAAGTTCAGAGTTCTATATAGAAGTCATCCCCAGCATATCTTCATGATTTTATATAATTTACAATACAGGTCATACACAGTAGATCAGGTTTGCTTATTAAATCTATATTACAGTCAAACACTTGCTGCTTCGATCTCATTGATGGTCAGTGAAACAGATAAAGTTAGTCTACAAGTTACTACTGGGGACCTCTGAATTATTTCTAAAGACATAATTGAAAAGCAGTTTATTCACCATAACAGATGGTGATGCTAGAACACTAATATATCATTTACTATGTAGCAACAAATCCTTCGAGAGATGCTCCACCAACATGTACAATCATATTTATAAGCATATATACCCCTGATTGTCTTATATGGCAGAACTGGGAGGTGATCAATGCAATTTCCTCTTGCATAAGAGACAACCGCATTGCACAGTTTGATAAAAGCAAATCCCAAAAATATGAGTACAAAAAATCACAATACAGAATAAATGTTTTACTCCGGTTTTTTTTCAAATAAAAATAGTGCATTTACATCAGGAACCGGATGAAAAATTAACAAAAGCAGAAACAAGAACCTGAGGTCAAGACCTGTTTTGCAAACTCCAGGCCAGCTTCACGAAAGGCCTTCTGAACTTCCAATAAACCATTTCTAGTTTCAGGGGTACCTCCACTCTGCAAACAATTCAAATTAATGGAAAATTAGCATTAGCAAGATATCAAACATGCAACAAGGTCTCATTCAAACACACATTCACACATGTATAGACATATCTCAGTTCAAAGTTCAAAGTTCATGTTTACCTTAGAAATCACTATCACAAGAGTAGAAGCCAACTCAGAGCCAAGCTGAGCAATCTGATGATCAATTCCAGCTGGATCTGTATTATCAATAAATCTTATCTGCCAAGAAAGCATCATAGTTAGTTAACGTAAATACAAATACTTCATTCATCACAATGAATCAACCATTTCGAGGTTCTGCTATACCTTGAGAGGAGGATTATCAGGTGCAAGAGCCTCCGCGACAAACTGTGGACCAAGAGCTGAACCTCCAATTCCAACCGATAGTATTTGAGTAAAACGGCCTTCTGGTGAATTGGGAGGCTTAATCTGCACCAATGTGAAAACAAGAAATGAATAAAGCAAACAATCAAAATCGGAATTCGCATGCAACCAAACTCACAAAGGCCTTATTTGGAATACAATATGTAATTCATTTTTTTGCATGACTTCTTGAGCTGAAAGCATTGAATTCTAGCATCTACAGCCTTTCTAAACACAACAAATTACAAAATAGAGTTGAATTGAAAAAAAAAAATCTACAGATACTGATGATAATACTGACCTTACCACTGATGACTTCGTGAGCGAAGTCGCAAACGGCGTCAAGAGTTTTATCAATCTGTTGTTTCAAAATAGCTTTAGGAGCAAGACTCGAATTTCTCAACCAATAATGTCCAACCATTCTCCCTTCATCAGGATTCGCAATCGCACCTTTCTCAAGTTCTTCCATATCTTTAAACGCCTTCTGAAACCGGGGCTCCATTTCCGCTACAAACTCGTCCGTGAAACCGATCCGACTCACATCCAAATAAAGCCCCAGCTCCTTGTGCTGGTACAGCCAGTCCACGTATCTTCTCCATAGAGAGCTCGGATCTTTCTCTAGTTCTTGTTTCGGCTTCACCGGTAGCCTATCGTTCGTTTTGGAAAAATCAGCAGAAATCTCACGCGCAATAGACTGCGCAGGGGTAAATCGGGAAGCGCGAGACGGAAATGCTAGTGAGGTTTTAAGAGAAGAATAATTAAGCGTAGTTTTGTGAAGCGGTGTCGTTTTAGGCTTGAGAGACGGAGAAGATGAGCATAGACCGGAGAATGAGGCCATTGGAGATCGGCGACGGCGATGATTATGATAGAAGCAAGAAGAGAAGAGAGTGGTTTTCTTGGCTAGTCCATAGCTTTGGTGGCGATGATATTTTTTGCTTTTTTATTTTTTTGGTCGAAGAAGCGGAAATAAATTTATTTATGCAACACAATTTTTTTTCCGCTGTCTGTATTGTCAGCTGTGAGTGAGTGTTGAAGTTCACAAGTTAACTCATTGGCCTGTCGATGTCGTTGGCGGGTTTATTCACCGGAATGGACGTTGGTTACGTTTTAATTTACTGAAATGCCCTCGCATATTCTTTTCCTGGTTTTGACTTGTGATTCTCGTGCCTGCGATACAAAAGAGAAGGTAGCTAAAAGCCTAGCCTCCAAATTTTAACCGACCTTTTTTTTTTTTTTAAAGGACTAATTACTTCAAAAATCATGACCTTTTACACCTTAACAATTTTAGTATATTCTTTTAAGTTTTATAAAAAATGATATTGTACTATTAGTTTTTTAACAAAAATATTTTTTGGTTTATTTTAGTACTGATGTGACACCGAATATGTAAAAACCAAAAAAATTTTGTTGACTCATCATGGCCTAATCACCTAAAAAATCATAAATTTTATACTTTTAACAATTTTAACACATTCTTTTTAAGTTTTAAAAAAAGGGAGATTTTTACCTAGGCCGGGTGTATATACACCCAATGGTAGAATTTAAAACATAAGACACATGTCTTATTTTAATCAATGAAGTTACTAATATTTTGATGTGTTGTCTTAGATCCTACCATTGGGTGCAATACACTCAGCCTAGGCAAGAATCTCCCTTAAAAAAATCACTGTAGGCGGCGGGGTTTAGCGCGCGTCCAAGTATTGGCGACCACGGCATTGTGTAAGCTCAGGGCCTATTAGGATATACGAATATGGGCTTTAGGCCCATTAACGGAGATGGAATCGCCATCCGGATAAAAGCCGGGACACACTTACAGCAACTATATTCCACGGAGGTACCCAGAAGCCGTCTTCAGAGATCAGGTTCGGAAACTGGGTATGGGCTTTGAATGCCCACCCGACCTTGCGGTCGGCCTCCGTTTGTGTTTTATATATTATTACCTTTAATTATCGAATGATTTCTTTATTTAATGTTGGTCACATATGCTTTCAATTTTCAAACATTACCAAGTTTATTCATTAGTCTCGTTTGCTAAATTTTACCTTGGCAATTCAAACAAATAATGAAAAGAATATTACAACCATTCATTCAATACAAAAGGGAAAAGGATTAGGGATTACAATGATTTGTACAGTTATTACAATAATCCAATAAAAACCTCTCAAAAACTAATTAACTCACTAATCAAAATAGTGATCAGAAATCACTACTAAACCTACAACAAATACTGTTAGTTTCAAATCTCAAATATTCACAAATGACAAATCAAATCATACTTATATGATAGTAGACATGAATATTCACATAAAGCATGGATTAATTATTTAAACAAGTTAAGCATGTGATCAATACATGAAAGATCATATACTAAACATAAAACGTATATAAAATACAAGAAATATACAGGAAATAAACCTAATATATACTAGAGTGAACCAGAGATACGCATGACTCTGGTTGAGAGGCGATCGCCTCATTACTAAGGGGCGGCGCCTCTATGAAGAGGCGTTGCCTCCTCAATAAGGCGTTTTGCCTCAGGGTCACATGTTTTCTTAAAACTGAAGTAATTCAAATATACATGCAAATAGACACAAAACAGGGACTTAATCACTTAAATATCACGTATTCACATAATCATGCTTGCATATGACATCAAATAAACAATAAGATACTTAAAAGAAATCAAAATCTAACAATTTATGCTTTTAATATGAAAATGAGGCTTAAAGACTTAAAAGTGAGGATTCTCACTGAATGAAAAATTCCTGGAGCTCCTAACTCAGCCCTCAGAGCTTGTTTTGATGATTGAATGCTATGAAGAGTCCTTCTACTCCAAAGAACTAGTCTCCTTAAACTTGAAAAATCACTTCCCTTGCTTTTCTTTTTGGTTTCTCTTGGTTTTCTTCTCTTTTTCCTCTCAAAGACGTTTTTTCTTTTTGTTTTGTTTGAGAAATGGCCTACTCCTCCTGAAAAATATCAGCCTAGCCTTTACATAAACCCTTTTCCTTTTTTTCTCTCCCCTTTTTCCCAAAAACCCAAGTCTATTATCTACCAAGTATTCTATCATCATTACCCTCCCTTCTCAGCTCACTTTTTACCTCCAAAGTCTTTGTTTTGTCCAAGAATCCAGATATAGGGTAAAATGGGGTCGGTTTAGGAGTTAAATGCAGCAATAAATAGCATTTATTGTTGCAGAAGGCAGGTGTGATGGGGCGGTGCCTCTTCAATGAAGCATCGCCTCACCGATGTCTAGGGTGAAGAGGTGGCGCCTCTTCATTGAGGCGATCGCCTCTTCACCTAAGACTAGTGATTTGGGCTTGGGTTTGAAGGCTAGAGGCTAGGGTTCAATGTTTGTGTCTTAGGCCTGGTCGTTCTGGGCTACGTTTAAAGCTCTTGAATCCATTTCTAAGAAGGTTCGGGACTCTTCTCGCATTTGAAGTACGGACTTTTTCATCACCGGGCTTTCGTTGCGGGCCCAAACAGAGGGTGTCTACACACACTATTAGTTTTTTAACAAAAACACTTTTCAGTTAGTTTTAATGGCTTTTTTAGCTGACGTGGTACGTGGCACCGGAGCTGATTCTCGTCCAAGATTGTTTTCTTTAATGGCAAGTCTCCAATTTAGCACTTGTCTCCGGCAACTGATGGCTTGTGGACCACTGAGATTTGGTCGCGGGTTCTACTGATTTTCAAGTGAAATTTTATAGCTCCAATCCAACTACTTTCACTATAGATTTTGCCAATGAATGGTCAATATGGGAAACCTTAACCCACTTAAAGGCATAAATGGCCAGATCATGACTAATTACAGAAAAGCGAATTGAGTCATGCAATTAATTGTATACTTTTGTTATTAATTCTCCAATAATTTCACGCTGTTGCTAGTATTCTACCTATAAAAACTATAGATTTCAGAGCACAGTAACAACTTACCTAATTTTTAATTGCTTAGTTAATGGGAAAATCAAATTAGAATAATTGTTGAGATATTATATAATTTTTAAAATATTTCATTGTTGATTTTCATGTAATAAAAAAATTATTATTTTGTTGTCTCTGTTTTTGGTTAGTATTGTTGCTGTTTTAATTCCAAAAATCTCAGTTTTTTTTTTATAATTTGTTTGATTTATTATGTAGTACTGTTGCATAATTTAATTCTATTTGTTTGGTTTTTCAATATTTAATTCCATTTCAAAAAGGTTCGGTGCCACGTCAGCTAAAAAAGCCACTAAAACTAACCGGAAAGTGTTTTTGTTAAAAAATTAATAGTACAATACCGTTTTTTAAAAACTTAAAAAGAATGTGCTAAAATTGTTAAAAGTATAACAGTTTAGGATTTTTTAGGTAATTAGGTCATGATGAGTCAGCAATTTTTTTTTTTAGTTTTTAAATATTCGGTGCCACGTCAGACAACTCCGGTGCCACGTTAACACTAAAACCAACCGGAAAATGTTTTTGTTAAAAAAACTAATAGTACGATACCGTTTTTAAAAAACTTTAAAGAATGTGCTAAAATTGTTAAAATTATAAAAGTTCATAATTTTTTAAGTAATTAGGCCTTTTTAAAAAAAATATTTAAACTTGTACGTAGATACAACTTTTTAGGTGGTATGTAACACTTCCGTACTGAAATCCAATCCGGCATCCCTCTTCACCAATTTTTTAGTGAGTAGATATTCAGCTATTGCTGATCAAGACTCTGCTTGAAGAATCCTTAGTCCAGATTTAGCTATAGTGTCCACCAATGCTAATTAGGCTAGCTATCTGCCTCTGCATCCATGGTTGTACTCTTTTAACAACTCTTGTTTTAACTTGTATTGTTCCACAGCTTATGGATCTTTTGATGTACTGCGAAGTCTTAGGGCTTTGAATGAATGAAATGTTGTTTGTTTGTTCAAAAAAAACTATCAATTTTCAAAATTTATTAATTCTAAAATTTTTCAATTAATTTAAATAAATTATATATATATATATTAAAGAGATGTATATTTACCACTTTTTATCAATTTGACATATCTATTTTATAGTTTTGTTATTTTGATACTTCAACTCGACTAAAATATAATTTTTAAATTCTATTAGTAAACATGTCATGTAATAACAAATCAGTATGTACCATATTATAATAATTCAATTGATCAAAACTACAAAATAGAGGTGTCAAACTAACAAAAAGTAGCAAATACATGAATAATAGATATATTATGTTATTAATGCATTTTTAGCAAGTTTAAACATTCAAATGGTAAAATTGTAAGTTGAGATGTCTGACTAACCAATTGTGCTAAGTATAAAAGATTACAAATGTATTAATGTATTATATCTATATTTAAATTAGAATTATTCCTACCGTAAGAGAATAACAGTTGTTAATTACTGATTTTTTTATTTGTTTGAAATTTACTATGTTGGGAATTTTTTTTTTGTTGCCGGCTGGATGCTTAGCCCTGGTCTCAATCGTTCCAATGCAAAAATATTTTTGTGTGAAAATGATATATGATACGTTTTACGCCTATAAATATAACCTCCAAGTACTCGACATATTCTCTCCATGTTGACTTACGGTCCATCGCTAGTTGATTATTGTATGTGGACCACTAATGGTCTAATAAGATCATTAAGGCAAAACAATACAACGAAACCAACATGAACGATGTTTTTGTTTCCATGCTTAAAAATATCCCTCTACTCCTTCCCCTCCTCACACACACCATCACTAATGTCTGAAATCTGTATGATTATGGAAATGAGTCAATGGAATTTGATTTTGAATTGAATTGTATTGAATTAGGTTCTTAAATCGAACATTTTTTTTTACTTTCGTAATATCATAAAATAAAAAAGAGTAAGGTATATATTTAGCGAAAAAATGAAAATAAAAGTCCTTTTTTTCAAAAGTTGGATTTTTTTTTTTTTTATGATAATAATGCCAAATAGATTCAGATTGTAAGAAAGTTGATCCCAAATTATGATAGTAAACCGAAAGATTTCAAAATTTATGTGAGACAGTGATAGAATTGCTTGGAAGCAAATAATGGCGAGACTGTCGGTCCACATTTTTTTTTTTTTTAAAGGAGAGGTGGACGATATGGTATAGCTGAATGTCCATGCAAAGGTCTGAAAGTCCATGTTTGTGTTGTGGGGGAATTTGAGCAGTGCACCAAACTGCAAAAATCACATGAATCTATCCTTTGTTGTTGACCTCTAGTTATACCTTGAATGCAGCCATTCTATGTTGCTTATGGAGAAATAATTTTTAATTGAAGTATTTAGATGGTATAAATATAAGTATAAAAAATATTTATTAATTAAAATATTCATACAATATAGCAGCCATTTTGATGATATTGTTGAGCTCTTTCTAATTGCTAAATTATAACAAGCTATGTGCACCGTGAAATTGCTACCAAATTAAAATTAGAATACTCAATTTGAAATTTTAGATTTCAAACATTATTTTTTAAATATAAAAATTTCAAACAGTACAATAATTTTATTCCAATGAAAAAAATTTAAAAATTTAATTTTTGAGGTCATACCTTAAATCTCATGGACTAAAATAAACATACTTTCCACCATACTATGCATTTTCATAGGAAATTTTAATATTATGTATATTTAAAAATTTCAGTTTATTTGATTAATTCAATTTTAACTAAATTTTTTTGGGTAAGAATTTTTGCACTCCTTCTATTGATAATTGCACTCCACTTTGAATTTATTAACTGTTTAAATAACTTAACCATCCTTAATTTGAAATAATTATATACCTTTCACAATTAATATTAACTCAAAAAATTATTTAATTCATATAGATACAAATCTAATAACTTCAATATAAATAATTTATTTTGATTTAATAATTTTTGTATTATAATCTCTGAGAATTATTTATAACTTTATTAATTTATTATGTTATTTTATTTTGTGTTCAACTTATATTTTTAGAATTTTAAAAATAGTTTTATTTACTTGCTAATTTAATTATGCGATATACATTTTTAGTTTTTAATTCTTTAATGCTTTTAAGTGTTTATACAAATTGTATTTACATTTAAAAATTTGATGATAAATTTAATTTTTATTTGTCAATTAATTATTTTTTTAATAAAAGCGATGGGATATAATAATTGAAAATATTATATGTACTGAAAATTTAATATAAAATAAAATAATTAAAAAATACTTTATATGTATTAATTTTTTTTTTAAAAAATTAGAACCAATTAAGTTGGTATAAATTGATAAGGTACTTTTTTAATTATTTTATTTTATATGAATTTTTTTAACACATATAATAGTTTTTGTATTATATCCTATTATTTTTATTTAAAAAAATTGAATGAAGAAAATAAAAATTAAATTCATTGTTAATGTTTTTTAGAAAAATGTAAATATCATTTGTATAAACACTTAAAAGTAGTAAACAATTAAACATTAAAAATATATATTGCATAATTAAATCAGAAAATATATATAACTATTTTAATAAAATTTTAACAATATAAGTTGAATACACAATAAAATAACTTAATAAAATTATAAATAATCATGAGTGATTATAATATAAAACTATTAAATCAAAGTAAATTATTTGTACTAAGATTATTAGATTTGTATTATGTATGAATAATTAAATAATTTTTAAAGTTAATAATAATTGTTGTGAAATGTATATAATCATTTGAAATTAAAGGTAATTAAGACTCCGTTTGTTTGCATAAAATATTTTGTCTTTGAGAAATATTTTCTCTGGAAAATATTTTTTAGAAAAAAATTTTCCAAGTAAAATATTTTCCTATGTTTGGTTGCAACATTAAAAAAGACAATAAATGAGGAGAGAAGACATTAGAAAATAAAAGGAAATATAATAAATGAGGAGAGAATGTATTGGAAAATGTTTTCTCATCCTTAAAATGGGAAATCATTTTCCCTTATTATAAAGTAATTTTCTTTTGACTGGTACATTATTTTCCTTTAACTTATTTTTCCTAGATAATTCAAACACTGAAAAATAAGGGAAAATATTTTTCAGAAGAATATTTTCTACAAACAAACGGAGCATAAATCATTTAAATTGTTAATAAAGTTAAAATAAAATTCAATTATTAAGAGAATAAGTACAAAAATCTCTACCCAATTTTTTTTAGTTTTAAAAATTTACAAAACGAACTGAACTGAAATTATTGGCTTTTAATTCAGTTTTTAGCTTCAGTGCAATCATGCGTAACCCCTAGTTACTTACATTCAGAAATAGCAAATATCCTTTTATTTGCTTTGCTCTATAATTTAATAAATATATTTTTTTCATTTTAAAAATATCAGCTATTTATATTTTATCCTTAACAAATAAATTAAAAAATCTAAATACCATTAAATAAAAAAAATTGTTATTTATTAAAACAAATAAAAATCGACACAAGTCAATTGCGGTATTCAACTTCATTAATAATATTATCGAGTCATCTCTTCTATTATTTTTTCTAAGTTTTTTCATCACTGCGGATCACCTCTTATATCGGCTTCACTGTACTTTTTTATTCTTATTTTTTATTTATTTTATTTTATTACATCCAATACTATATAGAATTAATAAGTTTTTTAAATTGAAATTTTTTTCGTAGGTTATTAATCTCTTTATAAATATTTAGTGGCTATAGTTGATTTATGACTAATTAATGTTATAAAGCGTAGTATAAAAATTATCGAATTAATTATCGAGTTACAAATCAAAATAATTTTATTAATACAATTAAAAAATAACAATAAATCATTTCATATTTTAAGTCAGAGTTTATTTGAATGTTTCTTGATTTTACTTTATTTATGTTACTTATTCATTAAAATGTATTTTTATTTTTAATGAATGAAAAAATTATTTTTCTTTAAAACAAGAATATTATAAAAAGTTTTGACTGCATGTTAATTTTGTATTTGAATAAAATAATTTTATTTAAACATTACATTTTATTTTAGATTTTTATTCATGAATTTTAAAATTATTATAACTTTAGTTTAATTTTTTAGGGAATTAACTTTATTTTTGTTTTAATTTTATTAATACAAATTCAAATCCAATTGCCATATCTAGAAAATTCCTCGGACAAACCCATTATTTGGCCCTCTAACTATATAGGTTTTTCATATTTGGTCCCTAATCATTTTATTTTGAAGAATTGAATCTCTTAATTTTTATTTTTTTTAATTTCATCATTTTTTCACTAAAAATGCCAAATTGAAGATGTTGTCTTCTGTTGAGTCATAAAAGCACATCTCAACCAATTATTGGTTATGAACTTGATCATTTGAACTTAATTTTACTGTTGATTGTGAGCTACATCAAGTTGTTAATACAAATTGTTTGTTTTTTACAGCCGGTTTAGACATATTTTTTATTCAGATGTGCTTTTATAACTCAATAGAAGATGACAACATCTTTAATTTGACATTATAAGTGAAAAAATTATGAAATTAAAAAAAATTAAAATGGAGAAACTCAATTCATTAAAATAGAAGATAAGAAACTAATTGTAAAAAATCCGATAAGTTGGGACCAAATAATAGGCTTGTCCCTCCGTTGGAAGTATTGCCATTCACCTCACTTACAGAGACTACTACGCGGCACGCCGCTTCTGCATACACGTGTAGTTCATCAATTCAGTACCAGCTCTTTTCTTTAAAAAAGATTTTTTTTTTTAATCTGCCCAACCGCAACCGACGCTGGTTTAGCTCTTTCACCGCCGCGTTTTCTGCTGCCTACGCCCAAGCAAGAAGGAAGAAGAAACATGATGATTTGGGACGATTACCAAACCACCCAAAACCAAGACCAAGACACAGACTCTCACCTTAATTTCGACTTCCTTTCGCTTGCCTCAAAGCCCAAGGTGGTATAACACTCTTGTGTCCTTTTTGGAGTTGTAAGAATGTGCAATTTTGTTAATTTACAGAACTTTTGTTTTTTTTTTTTTGGAAAATGTAGGATTATTATAAAATACTGGAAGTGGATTATGACGCTAGTGACGATGCTATTCGCTCTAATTACATACGCCTGGCTCTGGTTTGTGTAGTTAATTTGTGTGTAGTTGAGATTTTTTTTATGTTAGTGAATTTTGGGGATTTAATTGTTTGAGCTGGTTGGTGCAGAAATGGCATCCGGATAAGCAAAAAGGTGAGGACAGCGCCACTTGCAGATTTCAAGAAATAAACGAGGCTTATCAGGGTTAGTATCATTTTTTCCCCCTTCAATTCGGGTTTAATTGCTTCAAGTTGATTTTGTGCTGTGTCGTGGAGGCATTGTGCATTTTGCTTTTTTTTTTTTTGCATCATATATAGATTTTCTTGTGGTTTTGTTGCTGTGTAGGAGATTTTATTGCACTAATAGTGTAGTCAGGGTTTTAATTGATACGCCTGTGGGGTAATGTGGTTCTTTGGAGTGCTTGAATAATTGGGTTGCTGAAAGCTTTAATTCCTTTTTGTTTGTATGTGTATTTCTTAGTTCAGGCATCTTTGCATGTTTTCCAAACTTCAATCAGTTTTTCTCTGGATATATTAGTGTGACAACAGTTTTTATTGTTGTGTGGAACTGGTGATGTATTTCAAAAATAGCTCTTATAAGTACTAAGGGAACCTTAGCCTGGAAAAATTGGTGTTTCTGTATTCCCTTTCAACTTTTTTTCATCTCATGTATCTCAAATTATGAGAGATATGGACCCCTTTTTTGTTGTTCTTTTTTGGCAGTTCTAGTCTCATTCTTCCCTCTTGTATGCTGCTTGAAGTCACACTGACTCGTTATGGACCCAATAGTTGCAGTTGATTCACATTCAATCATCTTTTCTCAAAAAGATTTACAACTGTTGAACCCAATCTGTAAGTGCTAAAGAACCATGGTTACAAAATCCAGTGATTGGCCTCATAAGGATAATGTTGTATCTAACAATATATACAATATTCTTTTTTTTTTTTGGAAATTATATATACAATATTCTTATTAAACTTTTTCTGAGTCATTTTTTCTTCTTGTCATCTGAATCTTCCTCCCTTTCCATTGTTGGGGCCAAGCAGAAGAGATTGCCACTTGTCTTAAATGTATTCTGGATAATATTGAACTTAGCAACCTGCACTGTTTCCTTTCATTTTCTGCAGGTGCAGCTTAATTAGATTTGCATAGTATGGTTGGTTTTGTTTAGCCTGAAGTTTTTAGGTTGCTTCTGATAAGATTTTAGGAGTATGAAAGACTATTGGCATTTTCAGTGTGCATGCATTCTTATTATCATGATTTTAGGTCTCATTTGGTAACAACTATGGAAAATTGCCCGGTTTTCTAGCCTTCCCCCCTCCCCCTTCTCCTCCTTTTCATTTCCCTTTGAAAAGTTAAACAGAAAAGGAAGGGGGCTATCTTTGATTATAGGTTTTCACTTGTATTATTATGGAGCATTACTAGTTCCAGGTGTGTGGCTACACACACACGGACACAAAAACCTTGTGCATGATTCTTACCTGCCAAATTATGCATCAGTAGTGATCCTAAAAATTCTAAATGCAAATAATTTGCCATCATCAATAATAAGTATAAACAATTTTGAAGTTCATGTTATACTTCCGTATCTGAACCTTCTGAGCTCCTGTGATATCTTTATTCCCTACAATTGCTCAAGTTGGTGATGCACACAATAGTTTTTATTGGGGCAATAGTTTATGTATTTCAACAGAGAGGTATGTAAATACCTGTCAACCAATATGAGCATTTTCGTCTTGTTCTTGTTGTAGTGAAGGCTGTCCTAAACATCTGCAATGGTGAGTCTGAGTTTCTCCTACCCGGTTGGCTGATAGGAATCTATATGCGTACAGATGCACTGTCATTATTGACTTGGATGCCATGACGTGGCACTAGGAAGGTTTTAATATTACCCTTTGTCGTTCATTATTTGCGTGTTACTAACATCAGTGCCTCTTCAGTCTTCACAACACCAGTGGCTCTACACGCTCACTGAAAAGCATTCTGGTTGAGTCTACTGCATCTTTGTCCTTATGCATTTTGTTCTGTTCCACTTCTAATTGAACATATGGAATATAGATTCCTTGGTACAGAAAGTGTGCATGATGATGTTGAGGCCTTTGGTTTGAGATAGCACTCAATTCAAAGAATCTCCTGGTCACCGTTAAAGAATAAAACTTTGGAGAAGAAAACAAAAGACTAAATAATTGTTTAGTAGAATGTATTTGTATCCAAACCTAATAATTGAATCTTGTTTCCTTGCAGTTTTGAGTGATCCTGTCAGAAGGAGAGAATATGACAATAAAGGGGTGCTCTATGTTTATGATTATAACATAACTGTAAGAATATTCCTTTTTTTTTTCTTTCAAGCTACATCCTTCTAATCATTGTTTCTCATTTGGGCTGGATTGTCCTCATTATATTTTACATCTACTGTTGCAGGAGTATCTCAATCGTTACAAGGGCCTTATATTAACATGTAACGGTCTTGGGATCAGACATTCAATCTGGTAAAACCTTAAACAGCTAGGCATCGGGATCAGACATTCAATCTGGTAAAACCTTAAACAGCTAGGCACGAATGAAGCTGCGACCATTATTCATGCACGATGCTGAGTTAAGTTTATGTAGTTTTGTTGCGGTAGCATCACTTGTGGGTATGATTAGAATCGGATTAAGAATGCAATGGAGAGTGTAGCATATGTGTGTATATGTATATAGTGGACAACCGAGTAGCTGTAGTGGAACATCCTATGGCAGTTTATTTGAAATCTTCACGCTTGTGATCTTATTACCATCTTATGGCTGTCTTTAGCTATCGGCACCCAGAATTCAGAGGTTGGAAGGATGTTATATTCAATTTGACAAGCGCACACCTCTGTAGGTGGATAATTAGGGCCATGTAATCTTGGGGCCAGCTCAAAGTTGATTGCAACTAATCAACTGTATAATAATAATAATAAAGCAACATTAATGAAATCATTAAAAAATATAGAGTACTATGTATGCCAGTCGCTTCCATACATTCCATCAAGGCAGGCAGATCAGCAAATCCTCAATGAGCTTCTCGGGTGGCTGAGGTGTATCCATGTATGCATTTTCAGATGTAAAGAGGAACAATTGGACCGGCAAAATAGTACG
The DNA here is from genome assembly GCA_949634005.1 of Mallotus japonicus. Lineage (NCBI taxonomy): Eukaryota > Viridiplantae > Streptophyta > Magnoliopsida > Malpighiales > Euphorbiaceae > Mallotus > Mallotus japonicus. The sequence goes on from CATIWK010261027.1 coordinate 18,356, forward strand.
TCATTGAAAAGAATTAGTGCATTGCAATGATAATAAGCATTGGGAAATTTTATCTAGCCAATCCCTAATGTTGATTATAAAAATTAAAAAATGCATTTGTTACCACCAATTAACCATTACAGTCAAAAAGGTATACCGACCATAACCATTATTGATGACGCTAATCCTTTTGTTTTTTCTTTTGACGCAGCCATTATGGTCACACTAATTAATGATATTATTAAAGACTTTTATAAAAAGTTAATTCCTGCTAATAAATACTACTACTAATTATAAAAAGATAAACGCGTTCCCGGTCAAAATGACCCTCTCTACCCCTCGAAACGCCAAACAACCGTCAAAATAATCCTCTTGGGACCCAAAGTCGCACACAAAAGCGAGCCAGCCAGCCAACCCAGTTACCCAACTCAAAAGTACCTGTATTAATAAAAGGACAACAAACGCAACTTGAATCGACCTCTCCCATTCTTATCTCTCTCTCTTCCCCCGTCGCCCTCTCAGAAACAGCAGGCAACGCAACCATGGCCACGCCAGCCACCGTACCGGACAACCTCACGAGAGAGCAGTACGTCTACCTCGCCAAACTCGCCGAGCAAGCCGAACGCTATGAAGAAATGGTCCAATTCATGCAAAAATTAGTTCTCGGTTCAACTCCCTCCGGCGAGCTCACCGTTGAGGAGCGTAACCTCCTCTCTGTTGCTTACAAGAACGTGATCGGCTCTCTTCGTGCCGCCTGGCGTATCGTGTCCTCTATCGAGCAGAAAGAGGAAGGGAGAAAGAACGAGGAGCATGTTGTTCTTGTTAAAGAGTATAGATCTAAAGTCGAGACTGAGCTATCAGATGTGTGCGCGAGTATACTAAAATTGTTGGACTCGAATCTGATACCGTCTGCTACTGCTAGTGAATCTAAAGTGTTTTATTTGAAGATGAAAGGTGATTATCATAGGTATTTAGCTGAGTTTAAAGCTGGTGATGAGAGAAAAGCTGCTGCGGAAGATACTATGCTCGCTTATAAAGCTGCGCAGGTACAGACCCTTCCCTTCGTCTGTTTATTAGATTTAGGGTTTTTTGTTGATAAAAGTGAATAATGATCTAGAGTTTGCTGATTTTATTGTTTATTTATTTTTATGAAGGATATTGCAGCTGCGGATCTTGCACCTACGCATCCGATAAGATTAGGATTGGCACTGAACTTCTCCGTGTTCTATTACGAGATTCTCAATCAATCTGACAAAGCTTGCAGCATGGCTAAACAGGTTAGGCTTTTCTTCATCATCTTCTTCTTTTCAATTTCATTTTATTAGGATCAGTCTGTTAATGGTGTTGACTTATTTTCTTATTGTTTTGAGCAACAACAATTTGAAATTTAATCTGAGTTTTTTTGAAAAATACAAGAATAACTGATTTTTAACTAGAATCACCAACACAAGCGTGGATGTATAGCTGCTGCTTATAGAAAGTAATGCGATAATAGGACTCAAGATTCACTATAGGTGATCTGCTAGAAATTCACTGCTGTGTACAATATTTTGATTAAGAATGGCTAGAGATTTGATCGATGGAGGCGTAAACATGCAATGAAGTCTTGATATTGAGTTGACCTCATGCACTGGTAATTATTGCTGTGAACTACAAAATGTTTGTGGTTGATGTGAAACCAGGAATTTGATAGAGTAAGAATTCTAATGATTTTTGTGCGCACTTGTGATTATGAGATTTAACTTTATGATGTTGTTTTAATGTCCTTTTCTTAGCATTTGCAAGAGTATTTAGTTTGAAGCAATGAAGGGAGAGTTTTCCTCAAGAGATGATTTGTGGATTAACTTGAAATTTATCATGTCTAGATAGACACTTATTTCTTCATATATGTCACTACCATTTCAGTTTCTGTTCCATTTACTCTGCAATTACGCATCTTCCCTGCTTTAGAATAATGGTTCAATGTTGTTGCTATCTTTTTATGTAGGCCTTTGAGGAAGCGATTGCTGAGCTAGACACTTTGGGAGAAGAATCGTACAAGGATAGCACTCTAATCATGCAACTTCTTCGAGATAACCTTACTCTTTGGACTTCAGATGTCCAGGTACCCTTGCCCACCTTTTTCTCTTCCAGCAATACTGGTGTTCATGTAATCAATGCCTAAAGATATAACTTCATTGTTATTTGATTTTCATGCAGGACCAGTTAGATGAGCCATAGAAGGCGTCATTAAGCTTGGCCGGTCCTAGTCGTCTTTTGGAGGAGGTGGGCATTGAATGTCATCCATTTGTCCTGAAAAGTGTGTTTAACCTAAGAAAACACCGGAACATGATAATTTCATGTTTGGACCAAACTTACCTTTTTTATTTTGAAGTTATTTGAAAGGGTAGCATTCTATGTGTGTTAGGATGTTTGTTGCATATGCATTATGGCAATTTGGTGTTCTTTTTCTATAATACAAAAAGTTACGTCTATCAGGACTCCAGACAGATATGAATTCCTCCCTCCCCCCTCTTGCAGAATTGATATATTCACTCTGTTGAACTATGTATGGATACAGGTTCAGCCGAGTTGAATTATGAAGTTTTCTTATATAAAATGGAAAAAGCAAACAACCCATTTTGATAACAGCCCTATTGTCTTGAAAAGGAAAAATATTGTTATAATTATGTGGATAGGGACTAATGCTTTGCTTGTCACCTTGATTCTATCGCACAAGAAAACAGGACGGCAATAGCTCCGGACGCTAGCCAACAAAATGATACTGATGGCATTTCTGCGCCGTCTTTTAAATTCATCGTTTAGAGCTTCTGGTCATATATGGAAATTTAGCCTCGAATAAAAGCAAAAAGCAATATACAACCAAACCATTCGAATGGATAAACTAAAAACTGAGGCTGATGGTATCGCAACTGAATATTAGCAAAGATACAATTATCTGCCGATCTTTCCACTCTATTACCAAATCAGACATAATCGAAAGAGCACATACAAATAACTTGTTCTGATAGTCCATTTAAATGACAGCCACTAAATGAGTGCACATGGCCTATGGAAATCGCCACAGAGAAACACGAGAAGATTTTATTCAACCACAAAATAACCGCCTGAACAAGAGCGTGCTAATGATCCCTGCATCTTCACTACTACATATGCTTCACAATACTCATTGATATTTATATATATATGATGATGATAACATGGTCTCAGATGCATAAAAAGGCAAACTGCTGGATAATGTGCCATGGCTATGGAACAAGGGTGGGTATTTGCTTGCACAGCCCAACATATGGTGCTCACAGATTTTTTAAGTGCTATATTCTTAAGCTCAGGTTTACATAGTGCACCAGAGAAGTCAGTCCCTCGTGCTGTTCTTCAGCCATTGTAGGTACGAAATACTGCCACCGGTAATAGGCAAGGAAATTACTTCTGGAACACTAAACAAAGGGAAAGAGAGAGAAATTAGTTGAGCATAAAAAATCTTTGCTGAAAGTAATTATTACTTTTCCTTCAATTTTTTTTTTCCCACCGTTTCTAAATAAAAGTATCAGTCAAGTTGTATGGACTATGCAACTGCAATAGCCTTTATAGATACGATGACAATTCTCCCAGTAGAAACTAAATTAGAAGCAGAAGTTGCCCACCTACTTATTTCAATTATACATCTTTCATTTACATAACTTGCAAAGTAAAATTCTAATGGAAATGTATTACTACGTCAAGAAATATGGTATAGAATCCCAATACATACTCGTATTCATGATTTGCCTTAACATGCTCTGTAAGCGCGTCCAACAGAGATTCCCTAGTTTTGATTATAAGAAGTTCCTCTGAATCTGTCTGGATCTGCAACCAATATGGACATAAGCAATTTTTAAATTTACTTGCACAAAAGACTTAAATGAACAGGAGTACTGAAAAAAATGGAAGCATAGACATCAGGATTCATACCTCTCCCTGCCACTGGTACACCGATTCAATACCTATATCCATGTTTAGGCATCCATGAAAATTAGTTTTAAATGATGTTTAGACACAAATTTCTCAATGCAATAACTGAAGCAAACATTTCCATGGAAGATGATATGATGATGATGAGTGAAGGTAGGAGAACAATGGGAATGAGTAGCTCTGATAGTCTTGAGAACAACATAAACTGAGAGTAATTTTTTTTTCAAAGGCCATAAAATATACAGGAAATTTGCATCATGAAATGTAATAAGCAGAGGAATTTGAGAATTTTCACATTGTATTCAAAACATATGACAGAACAGATCATATTTTTTTTTTTAGAAAAAAAAAAAAAAAAAAAAAGACAATTGTAGGATGATTTTCTCTTAAAGAAATAACAATAAATTACAGATTGACAAGTATATGCTCTTTATTGTAGCTAAGGTATTAAATTCAATTCATGCCTCTAGGCTCTAGCTGCATAACCTGATCTGAATTTTTAAATGCCACTTTCTTGTTCCAACTTGAAGGGATATAAGAACAGCAACAGGGTATTCAGTGTGTTAACCACGAATCTATAAATTGGCTCTTGTATTTTAAAAATATCATTTATCTAAGGAGCCAAGTCCCTAGAAACAATCCTAAAATGTTAAAAAGAAAAATCAACCTGGAAACATGAATCATCAATAAATCGATGGACTAGAGTGAATTCAAGAAAGTACAAAAATTATTCTATTGGTTAAAGAAATGAAAATGAATAGAAAGAATTAGCACATGCCTGGCACTATGTTCACACATGCTGCTAATTTCTCTTTGACTATGCTTTGAGCCAATTTCTTTCCTGGAAGCATAATTGTAATTTCAAAGAATGAATTAGAAAAAAAGTCATGAGCAACTTCATTAGATAATCAGCAAACAATTCACAAACTTTACTGAAATACAATCCAAACATGAGGGAGTGACGCATTTTAAAGATATAGCAGCACCATTTAGTCTATTAGCAAACAATACACAAGCTTTAGAAACAAAGGTCAGAACGATTTGCGTACCACAGCCAGAATAAACTTGAAAGTTAAAAAATTACTTTATATAAGAAAAGGGAAATTAATTGAGCACACACATAACACCTCAGAAGATTTTTTAAGCATACTAATCAGAAAGAGAACTTTGACTCACTGAGTACTACTAAATTCATCAATACATGTACCCAGAACTCATTTAGCTGAACCTACCAGGGTTGTGACTGAGGCTTAATTGGGTTGAGTAAAACAAACAAAACAGCAAATCCCCATCACTAAATAGCAATTGCAAGTAAAATTCAGCCAAGTACATCGTCAATTATGACTAGAAATTAGAATAAAAAAGTAATGAAGATAGCAGTGCAAAAAAGTTACCATAAACTAAATCAATCATCTAATGGAACTTTCAATTTAAAAAAAAAAAAAATCTTTAATCACTTTATCAAAATAAAACTAACCTGCATCTCTATTAGGGACAGTAACATAAACAACAATACTGGGTACAGTGCTGCCACTTCCATCCATTCTGACAGTACCAGAAGCTGCTGATTGAGAGCTAAACTTTGATCTAATCAACAATTTGAACAAATTAATCTAAAATTAATAAGAAAGTGATCAAAACCCAAAACCCAAATCAAGAAAATGAATTGAAAGAGGTTTATTAATGTGTTTACCTTAGCAGAGGAACAAAGGGCAGGGACTGAGCACAACCCGTTTTGAGAGACGAAGTGAGAGAGGGGCAAAGATTAGAAAGGCCCAAGCTTAGCACGCAAAACGCACCGACTAGGGGTAAACGTCGTCGTACAGTGGAAGAAGAGAAAACAGATGTAATTCTTGTTGAACAGAGCGTTGAAGCCATTTTATAGTTTCATTATTCTTCTTGCTTTTGCTTGAGCTTGAGTTTTGGTACTTGATACTGTCGCCAACTTCTCAAGGCAACCACAGCAATCAATCCCCAAAGATGCCAATTCTGCTGTGCTTTGCTTTTCAAGAGATTTTCGACCCATTAGACACTTGAATTTTGGGCTTATAAGCATTTTTGTTCTGTGGATTTTGTAAGACTTTTGAGTGCTCCTTCTCTAGGCCCATTTAGTTCTTTTGTGGGCTCTCTTTTGAGCTATGTTGATCTACTTTAATATCACTCGTCTTAACAGTTGGTTGCTCTGTTTCGTTGGTTAGATTTGTGATATATATATATATATATATATATATAGTAAACAATTTGACGGAATTTAATAATTAGATATAATATCCAAAATATACATAAATTTTTTAAAAAATTTTAAAAGAAAAAAGTTATTTTTATAAGAATTTTTTTTTTGCCTATTTTAAGCGCGTTACAGTAAATATTAGATATGTATATGTACGAAAAAATTTTACTTACTCTGACTATATTTCATTTAATGACCAAATTTATAACACATATATCTTTCATATTTATTGTAGGAGGCAGGGTTTAGCGCGCGCTCAAGTGTTGGCGACCACGACATTGTGCAAACTCAGCGCCTGCTAGGAAATACAAATATGGGCTTGAGGCCCATTATTGGAGATGGAGTCGCCACCCGGATGAAAACTGAGACACACTTACAGCAACTAGATTCCACGGAGGTACCCAGAAGCCGTCTTCAAAGATTGGGGTCGGAAACTGGGTATGGGCTTCGAATGCCCACTCAACCTTGCGGTTGGCCTCCGTTTGTGTTTTATAATATATTACCTTTAATTATTAAATAATTTCCTCATTTAATGTTGATCACACATGCTTCCACTTTTACAATTTACCAACTTTGCACATTAGTCTCATTTGCTTACTTATTACCTTGGCAATTGAACAAATAATGGAAAGAATATTACAATCATACATTCAATACAAATGGGGGAGGGATTAAGGATTACAAATCTTTGTACAATTATTACAATAATTGCTCAAATAAAACCTCTCAAGAACTAATTAACTCACTAATTAAATAGTGATTAGAAATCACTAAAAGCCTACAACAAACATGGTTAACTTCACATTCAAAATAAGCAATATATATTCACATAATGATAACTCA